>KQ085913.1:0-220044 GCA_001020605.1 Schizopora paradoxa
TACACAAGGGTGACGAGACAATTCACGGAAAGGAAGGAGTCACGCGTTGAACCCAGAGGGGGGCGACAGAACCCTCCCTCTTCGAGTGTCGGGGATTATAATAATGCTTTCTTCCTTCCCCCATTTTTCCATGCCCAAACACCAAAATTACATCTCGTCGCCCTTACGCCTCGCTGATTTGCCATTTTCTTTCCTCGGCATTGATACGTCTATCGAAGAATTGACTTTCGTTGACCCCGCAACTTTATCTAATAAGCAACAGGTTAAAAATCCACCGATCTTCCGTGATGACGTCGGTATAGTAATAGTAGAGGTCAGACCTAACGATCTCGCGCCGATTATGGCCCCGATTCTCTTTGCGTTAATCGGGACCAGAATCGGCGGCAAGGTCTGACCGCGCCGATTATTGCTCTCTAGAGCGCCGATTATGAGTGTGCTCCCCCAAGAATCGACACGCACAAAATCAGCCATAATCGATAATCGACCTCATAAGCGGCTCCTGAGCCGCTTATGAGGTCGACAATCGGAGTGCCGATTATCGCTGAATCGAGTCCTCGATTACCCTCTCGCTTGGTACATAATCGGGATGCGTAATCGGGACGGAAAATCGAGGTCTGACCTCTACTAATGATTTGTTTGGCAGAAAACTCCCCATAGCGTCTTTTACATAGAATCGAAGGAGCGCATCGTATACCTGAAGCGAAGGATTTGAAAACCATAATTCAGTATACAATAATGTGATCGGCAAATAAAGCCTTCGAAAAAACACACCGTATCAACTGCTAAAGCTCAAATTCAGGAATCTAGAGGCGCCAGAGCACCCTCGGGAGTTTCATCTGCCTTGATAACCGTATCCTTGTTCAAGTTCTCCCTCGCATTGTACATCCTTTCGTTCAAAATTGCGCGAAGTATCCTCGAGAATTCCATGGATTCGTCAACGCCATTCCACCAGATGGCGACCGATCCCCAGATTGCGCACAGAGTCGCTACGAGGATTCCGATTCCATATGTCAAAAATAAGCGATGGGGCGAGTATTCGTACGCGGTGGATGTGTAGGTGCAGGACGTCGTGGTATTCTCGAGAATGTAAGGAACGTCCGGATTGAAGGTCAAAATCTGCCCTGAAAGGACGCTCAACGTCGCATTTCGAGAGAAATCTTCCAAAGCTTGTGCCAAATCCGCGTTCCAGGTGATATTACCATCGGCCAGGACGGTACCAATACCTCCTGCCGACATTGATAGAATGGGTGGATATAGGGGCGATGGATCAGCAATAGATTTCATCAAACCCACAAGTACACCTGTAGTGCCAAGTACGTAGTCTTCCGTGAATGCTGAAAGCTGAGATTCTCCGAATTGAGAGCTGTTGGCCTGGATGGTTGATACAATCTGAGAATCAGTCACGTCGAGGACTGGAATGCTACCGTTTGACACTTGGACAAAAACGGAGTACAAGCGGATAACGCTCGTGCAGTTCGTGGTTTGGTACGTGGATCGTTTCGCATCCCAAGCCTGGACGAAGACTCGCAATGAAAGATCGTCCGCGGTTTGAGATATGATACTGGCTTGAAATGACATCGCGGCCGACCCAGAAGAATTACTGGACGTCGTGGCTTCTCCGCAATCAAAACCTGGTCCCATGAACTGGAGGCTGTAGCTGCACCGCGATCTTGATCCAGAGAGACTTGAACCGCAAACATCGATTGGCGGTAAGTAGCTTCCCAATGCTAAAACAGTTTGTGGGACCAAATCGCCTCCGCCTTTCCCCTCGAAATCCTCGTTTACCATCAATGTTAATAGATCTCGAGGTGCGAGAACTGTACAATTCTCGTGTTCAGTGAAATCCGTAGCGACTTTGTAAGATCCTGGAGCAAATATCGATACCAGCGCCGTGGAGGCGGCTAAGAGCGCCAGGATGGGCACAGTGATGGAGACCCGAAGAGCGGGAATTATTGACAGGGAAAGCGGACTGCCTTGCACCTTCATGACGGAGTTAATGCCACTGATGGAGTGCCCTCGATGGCGTATAGCGCGCCAGAAAACCTGGTGACAGGAGGTCGCGATTGCAACAGATAGGAACGAATGTCCCGCATAGGCGAGTGCAATTCCAATGTCGCTCACTACTGTTTGGTTCAGCAACCATCCCGAAGAATTGGAAAGCCGTAAAGACGGGCTTGGTTCTTTTCCGTCAATGTATTGATAGAATGCGTGGTTAAGGCCCATAGTACCGAATGTCCCGAGAATGGACAGAGCCATTTTCCAGTGAGCGGTCGTTAGAAATTTTGAATTGGTTGAAGGCAAGTCTTGCAATGCTGGAAAGATTCTGAATATCATGTTGGGCCCAAAACAAAAAATGAAGAAACTTACGACGTGCAGTTGGCTCTTCTGCGGACTCATCGGTGAAAATTGTTGGATCCGTCAACAAAGGGAGGAATTTCCGCTGTTCAGAGTATTCTCCAAATAATTGTATCCGCGTCCGTCTACCCAACTTCTCTTCCGCGCGAAGCATATCTTCGTTCAACGCGATATCGATGAGGTCCGAAATGAAGATCTTCGGCTTAGCGCCATTGCAAAGAACAAGTTGGGTGCCGTAGACGACGAGCACCACTGTGACCGCCAAGGTTAATCCATATGCCAGAAGTAAACGCGTGGAGTTGTAAGCATAGACGGTGATCAGCGAAGAGCAGGTTGTGCTTATATTTTCAAGGTTGTTCGCCGCATCGCCAGTGTCGTTGCTGACTCCATATTCGGTGTTACCGGAGAGAAGGCTGATAGAAGTGTTTTGTATGAAAGACGAAGCGAAATGTGGAATGGTGTCGCTAAAAGTGAGATTGCCCGTCGAAGTTGTCACCAACAATGGACCAAGAGATAGACCGCAGTCCGTTGATCCTGTTGCACCTAGCTCCACAATGCACTCTCCGCTCAAATGCTCCAATCCCAAGCTGGTAAAGAAAGATAAGAACGAATCATCCTTCTGGAGAATGGCGTTCCTATCAACGTCGCGAACTTGGACCGTGGCCGCGGCGGATGCATCCAAATTCACGGTGACGTGGTACGTGGCATTGTATGCGGTACAATTGGTAGCTTGCAACACGTCATTCTCGAGATCCCATGATAATATCGAGATATTCATTGAATTTTCTGACTGTTTCGCGTTCCAGACCATCGGTTGAAAGGGATCGGTGATCGAAGAAAAGTTCGTCCCGTCGGTGACGTCGATGCAATCTAATGCGGGCCCTATGAATGATATGTTGTATGAACACGATGGTACATTGTCGCCGCATACACTGGCCAGATCATTTTGGAAAGGGGGGAGATATGTATTCGAAGTGAGCATGCTCGCTGTGATTGAGTGAAGCCAAAGAAATTTGGCATCGGTATCAGCGACTGACATGGACGGGATGATATTCGACGACGCCATGACTCGGCGTGGAACCGTCGGAACGACGCAAGGCCTATCCCGTTGGAAATTGGTGGAAACGGTGAGAGACCCGGGCGTAATGACAACCACAATGGATGTTGCGGATACAACGAGAGCAATTGCATACAACGCGATTGATGCTGTTGCCGCTCGAAACGCTGAGGGATTGAAAGGCGATTGACCGCAATTGACGAGTGCGTCGATCTGTTCGACGGTGTGGCTTCGAGAACGAAGCGTATCCCAAAAGGATTGGATGAAAGTTACACCAATTGCGAACGCCAACAATATGCGAGCGCCGTGCGCGATGGCCCGTCCGAATGAAGTGACGTTCTTCTGGTTCATGAGAATGGTAGGGAGCTCCATCGCGTCGGGGTCGATACGCTTCTCGTCAAGGTGTGAGTAGAACATGTGGTGGATGAGCACAAGGATCACTCCGCCAATAAGGGATCCAACCATTGGTGTAAGTTGAAGAAGTTTCTGACCCACAGAAAGGCCGTGTTTCAATCCAGGTTGTTGGATGACGAGTGTGTAGTTTCCCCTCGATGTGCTTTCATCCACTGCTGAATATATCAGATCACAAGTTACAGTGTAACGTTAGGCTTATAAGACTCGCCTATCTTCTCCCGATTCTTCGCTTCTGGCTTGAATATCATTCTTCTGATTCTGAGGCTATGATAGAATATAAGAAAGATAAAGTCAGCGATGAGCAGGGGGCGGGCGATGTAGGTGAGGAGAGAAGAATTGACTAAACAGAAGTCGTTTTTGAGCTTACAATTAAGTAAAAGGGTATTTCCCAGCGATGGTCGTCCCCGAACGCCGCAAGCACAATCCACGGACAAGGTTGGACGTTGTTCATCAGATGCTGAGGGAACTGTCATGGCTTAACACAGCTGCTTCGGTTGGATGGTGCGGAGAAGGCGAGAAGGAGGCAAACAGATTTCCACAACAAGCTGACTCCACGACTTTGACGAGGTCGCCATCATCGTAAGTTCGCCATACGCAGTGTTGTTCTAGTCGCCGGTCGCAGCACAGGTTCAACTACAGTGCAATGCCAATGAGTTCAGGCTTAATTTGAATTCGAGCTTGGAGTTGAGTTTTGACACACACACACCTCGAAGGAGTTTCGCCCCAAATACCACGAGGAAAATTGAAGACCGATTTCATTATTATGTTGAAACCAGATCTTGGATCGCTTCAACAAAAATTGAACTTTCGAGGCAAGTATTCCTTTTGTTCCTTGGGCGGATGCAGGTAAAAGAGGAGGCAACGAAATGGAGAAGTTTTTCGTCCCGGAAAACGTCGTCATTTCTGACGGAAAATCAGTCTCGCATACCTTTTTATACACAAATTCACCTTAACCTCGTTTTTTGAAATGCTCGAATCTCGGTGTAATAGTAATCCTAAGTCGTAGTAAGAGGCATGTCAACGATCAATGGACTTAACAATTAGACGAAGTCCACTAACACGTTACGAGCTCGTCATCATTTCAGCGCTCGCCACTTCAATTGTGGACAGGCGAGCTGTCAGACGTCCACCTTTACGGCGAACAAAAGACATTTTCACATCCCATGCTCGGAGCATCGCCCGCGATTCGTACAGCAGAGCAGTGGTGAGCGGCGAGCCGCCCACAAGCATAACTTCTTTGCTGTCGTTGCTGTGCTCCGTGAGATCGCTCCTCAGGAATTTGAAATCAAATTTTGTTTGAGCAATCCAATCGCCATTGGAAAGAAGTTCAGGGAGATCTTTCAATGGTGACTGTTAGGACAGAGGAAGAAAGCTAAGAAGATTAGCACGCACGATGTGACCGTATTCCAGTTCATATATAGCAAGGATTTCCTTCCAACTTTATTCCCCATCTTCGACATTCGTGCCCTTGCCTTCTCTCGCGCGTACAAACGTGGTTTGTCGGAGATTCAGAAATGGCGAGGGACAGAATAAGAACAAAACATACGAGCATGTCTGAAGCAGAGCGAACGCAAGACCGTCAGCAACATCGCCACCCTCGAAAGCGTACAGTTCTCCATATTCCATTCGAGATTGGTCTCTCAGACGAGGACAATGCGTCGTCTTCGCTGTCGGAATCCTGCTGCCGTCGTCGTCGAGCGCACCTCATCGTATCGTCGAAGCACGTGCCAACACGTCTTCGGCGTTTCCCGTTAGTTTTCAAACTCCGCGCCCGTGGTCGCCCAACCTTATTGCGTTTTCTTCGTCCTGTCATTCCTTCTGGCCCGAACCCTTGGTCATTTGGCTATCCATGAGATCTTCAAACTCGAATATGCGAAGGCGAATTGCACATAGAAAGATGGGACTTTCTATATCACGAGGAAAGTCAGTTCAATCACGCCTCGTCCATCGAGTTCAAAGCCAAGAAACCACAATTGTTGTACACGAACTACAATTTCTTTTTGCCCTGTCCAATACATTTAAGAGAGAAAAAGAGAGATGTAGAGAGAAAGTGCAAATAATAAAAAAGAGACCAAGCTAGCAAACAAGCAAGAAGAGGGAGTTGAGCTGTGATAGAAGATACAAGTGTTCTACAAGCACAGTCGATAGCGAGATTCAAGAACAAACAATGCGCGAAACCAGACAGATTTTTTAAGTGCATCGAACGTAACGTAATGTACACCACCTTCCAGAATTCTTTTTCTTCCATTTCTTTTCTGTCAGCGTAAGAGAGAGAGAGTAGAGTAAACCAAGAAATGCCTGAGATCTTTTCTGATCTCGGGCTGTCGTAAAATCGTCGTGATAGATGAGAAAACAACTCAGACCTAGATCGCAATCCGCGCGCCGTTCCTCTCCTTCATCGTCGAATCCTCTTTCTTCATCGGCGATGGCAATTGATGTTGATATGGCAGTAGCTGTTGCTGCGGCTGCGGCTGCTGCCGTGACGAAGCAGGCCCGCCGTATCCCTCATCGTTCCCAAAGATCACCGCGTTCGCAGTGAGCGGTATGGGGTATCGCCCAGGTGCGAACTCATCCCACAATGCGCCTTCCCCGCACCCGAGCGCCTCGATCCACTCCTCCGCATTGAGCGCCGCACTTCTTGCAGGCCACTCCTCAAGCACAAGTGGGGCCTGCTGCTGGGGCGTCAGTGCACCCCCGCCGCCCTCGCCATTCAGTGGCGGCGTCGTAATCGTGAGCGCAGAGAAAGGCATCCCGCCCGGTGTACCAGCGCCTGCGCCGGACCGCCTGACGACGGAATAATACCGCCCACCGAGGCGCACAACCTTGATACTTGACGGAAGGAGCGAGCTGGAATCGTGGCTCGTGCTCGGAGGGGAGTTGGTGATGACGTTGCCGGAGCTTCCAGAGCTCCCGCTGCTGATACCTCCAGAGAGGATGCTCCCGATGCTTCCTCTCGAGAGGGCGCGGGCGCGTGGGATGTTGAGTACGGAAGCGGGGTCCTCCGCTACGTCGAGCAGCGCGAGGAAGGAGAGGGAGGCGGGAAGACCTTGGTGCATTGTCTACAGTTTAGAGAAGACAGAGGTCAGCCAATCGTGATTTCTAAAATGACGCAAGTCAAGAAGATAAACAACTTACCCTCAAAAATCCCCTCACGCCCTCCCACTCGCCATCGATGTCACCTTCTAAATCTCTCAGCGCCTCGAGCCCACTTAGCACGAGCGCTTCCACACCCCGCGGCACGATCCATGCGAACAAACCCGCGCTCACATCGCGAGTCAGCGTGATTGCCAGCACGCGAAGCGCAGGCAGCGACGGTAACAGTCCTAATATACTCGCATCGTATCCTAATTTCGCTTTCTGTCCTTGTCCTTGCTGTCCTTGCTGCGAACCGCCTTGCTGTTGGTACGGCGACTGTTGTTGTTGATACGACTGCTGCCCCTGCTGCTGGTACGCTGACGGGTAGGACTGTGTCTGTGCCTGTGAGTAAGACTGCGTGTACGAAGGTGCGGGGGACGGTGCATTTGAGAAGGGTGACGCCGAATGGTAGCGCGAACGCGGCTGTTGCTGCTGCTGCCTTGACGAAGAAGAACCCTCGCCCATGCACAGTAGCTCGAGCCTTTCGAGCTGCGCGTGTGTCCGAAGGAACGCCGCGAGTGCCTGGAAGAGCGGGGGCGCTTGCACCTGGCTTGAACCTGCTCCTTGACTCTGACTTTGTCCGCCTCCAGAATTGGCTGCACCGCCAAATCCAAACCCAGGTGCGTTATTCCGCTCCCCGGAAGACGTCGTCGACATCGGCGAAGACGGCATCGAGGACACAGACTGCCCAGCGCCGCCCGTACTCGCGCCCGACGGTGGGTTCACGCTGTAGTCGGGCGAGATCCGGAAGCCGAAGTGTCTGAGGGCGGGGAAGGCTGGCTGCGACGAGGAGGGTTGTTGTTGAGCACGGTTCGCAAGCCCCATCAGCGCGCTCGCACAATTATTGAGGGCTGCTGACTCTGCGGGGGTCATGTTTATGTTGCTCAGACCGCCGCCACCACCGACACCAGAATTCATTCTGTAACCCGGTACGAAACACGCGATGCGGAGGGAGTAGAGCTGGGCACACGGTGCGCCTCCGGTTGCATGGCTATTAGAGGGGGAGGATGCGGAGACAAGGTTGAGCAGTCCTGTGAACGCATCGAGCGCAGACGCAAGAGTTGACCTCAGCGAAATATGCGTGAGCTGCGCGAGCGGAAGGAGGGTCGCTAGCGAGCTACTGAGCGTCGGCGGTGCCGGGGCAGGTACGGGGGCAGGAGCGGGCGGACTCGGGAGGAGCAGGTCAGCGAACGGGTGCGACGTCGTCGACGTCGGCTGAGACTGCGTTGCCCCATTCGAATTCTGGGACGTCGCATTAGATGAGGACGACGAGAACGGGAGCGCTGTCGCCGAAGACAGGCAGATCTTCTTCAGCGTGCTCCTGTTCTGTGCGAGGAACGCAGGGAGCGCGCGGGGGTTGGGCCCGGTGAATGTGAGCTTCAGCTGGTGCAACTGCGTTAGGTGCGGGAGAGCGACCTGGTCGCTACTGGACGCCTGGTACGATGGAGGGTACTCCGGCCTGAAATTTATTTTTTTTAGTCAGGGGACACAAAATTGGAAAATCAATTTGCACTCACTCTACTGTAAGAGAAGCCAGTCTTGGGTGGGTTGAACCCAGCTGCGCTGCGAGCGTGTTCCAGACGTCGACGTTTCCAGTAAAGATCAGTTCTTGCAAATTTACGAGCTTGGGGAGCGCTGTCAAAAACATGGCTAAAACAAATGTCAGCAACAAAAAACATATCAAAACAAACATAAAAATAGGACGGGCAGTCCAAATTCAAACGTACTGATTTGGAAAGACAAGTGATTACAACTCATCCCCGCTGTAGCATTCCCCCTTCTATCGCTGCGTATCGACGCGCTGACCCTCAGCGTCTTCACGAGCTTAGCGAAGCCGGGGTCCATGACGATCCGCGAGATGATGTCCGCCGTGCGCTGGTGAAGCGTCTTCTCCAGGCGCACGTCCTCGTCAGTATACGTGCTGAACGCTTGTCTTTGTTGTTGCATTTGCTGCTCGTCCGAGACGACAGACCCCTCTATCATGTTATCGTTGTCAAAGTCATTGTCGTACTCTTCTCTCCGCTGTTCTGTTGAGTTGCTGGAGCTGGAGCTAGTGGACACTGCACCGAGGGTGAGGTCCACTCTCCGGAAGACGCGCTCGAACGCGATGCGGGAAAGGATATGGGGGAGCGAGAGGAGCATCTTGAGATCGCGCCTAGGCAGGAAAGATGCGATGTTACGCCAAACTTCGGGCGAAAGCCGGCGGGAGGCTGAGGAGATCGTCCAGAGACGGGTCTATGAGGAGAAGCATGTGTTAGCAAGTAGATTGGGGTAAATTGAGAGAGGAAATGCAGGTTATCAAAAGAACTATCGGATGAACTTCAACGGACAATGGGAGGATGAAAGGATGCGAGAATGAGGAGATAAAGGATATGAGGTCATCCTCATTCGAACGTAAAAGTCAATTTCAAAATCAAAGAAGCCCAAAAAGAGAACGACCTCGCCGCAGAGCGGATAATCCCGCTCAGCGTCTTGATCGCCCCGAATGAGCAACGGAAATTGGGAGGACGACAAGGGAAATCGAGAAGAACGCAGGAAGGCGGGAGGATGGGAGGATGAAGGGGTGTGAGAATGTCAAGATGTCAGAAAGAAGAGATGAAGAGGAATGAGGTCATCCGGTTTATGAGCGTGTCCTTCCGTCAAAAGTCAAATACCCAGTCCAATTCGAAATCAAGACGCAACGCGCTCAATCTCAAACTCAAAGACCGCACGTAGCGGCTCATTGATCATCCCCAATGCAATGATTCGAAAAATGAGAACAGGGGGCGACGATTGCCTGCGTGCTTGCTTCTTCTCATATACTATGACCCACAGGAAGATCCAAATCTCCCAACAGTCCATCTCCGCTCCGATCCCCAGGAACGAAGAAGGAAGGGAGCTGGATGAAATGGGAAACACAATGTGAAAGAAGAACGGAACCGGAGGGTTGCAGAGCGGGCTCGGAGGGAGAGGGAGAAGGATATTTCTGGCAACCCTCCGCAGGTCGGTCCGTTTTACCAAGATTCAAAGCGCACGACAGGTCCCCGTCCCCCTGAAGAACACCGAGTGGGGATGCGAGATGAGTGGCCGTAAGCGCCAAAGGGGGGAGAAGAACGAAGAAGAAGGGGGATCCAGACCAGAGAACCAATAATGTGATAATTATGGGTGCAGCCATGCTGCCAGCTGACGCCAACGAGTCCTTTCCGGTGCGTCTCGAGCACGTCGATTCATCACCGGAAAGCATCGCAGCAACAGCGTACAGCATCGAAGGACAGATGGCATGACAATTTTTGGCCTTGTTGAAGCAATGCGCGCGATCGCATCCGAGAGTCGGCGATAGTCGCCACGGCATTCCCATGGGCGACGACAGCGACCGCGATTGGCGACACGATCCAGAAAGGGGATGGTGGGGGGAAAAGAGATTCAAAGCGGAAGGGGGGAGCGAGGAACAAGGAACGAGAGAGCGAGCAAGACGTACTTTGGACGGTGCATGTGCCCCCGAAGACGGCATTGATAAAAGGGAAGTCGCGACAGCGTGCTCAGGATTCAATTCGAGCACTTTTCTCAGGTCTGCGAAGGGTGGAATGAGAACACACACATATTACACGGATGGTAACAGAAGAAAGGAAGGGGGGTAACACGACGACGACGCACCATCTCTCGCACCCGCCATATCGCCCGCCGACATCCTCGCGCGTCCTCGCAACAACAAGGCCTGGATACGCTGGGGGATGCCCAGATGGGCTGCCTGCAGACAGCTCATGACACCGTTCTCGACGATGCGGGGGGAGAAGGGGTTGGCGAGCTTGAGGAGGTTCATGGCGTGGATGAGGACCTCTGCCTTCTGCTCGTTGGAGAGCCGCTCGGCGACATCGTGGATGCTGGCGTCGAGGATGCGTGGGTTGACGACGTCGCGCGAGTGGATGGGGGTGACGACAGAGGCAGCGGCGGGGGAGGGCCAGAGGAGATGGCGGGAGGGCTCGTGGTGGCTATGGGAGTGCGGATGCTGGTGAGGCATGCTTTCGGTGAGAGGGCGACGACGACGGTGTGGGCTTTAGTTCAACCCAGCTGCGACTTATATGTCCGGTTCCCATTGGCAGAATAAGAACAGCCAATCGGAGCGCAGGGTTTCGCAGGGTCCATGCACGGCACAACACTCGCTCGTCTTCCCTATCAAAGCTTGAGTCTAGGCAACAACACTTATAGCTCGTTCTCTTGCATTTATCAAAACATCTTTTAATCTCGTTAGCAAAGAGGTCTCTTCTAGGCTGCTGCCATTCGCCAGTTATTCACGCGCTCCGATTTGTACCTGCATTTGATTTGCTGGCACACCTCTCTCTCCCACTCGACGTTCGTTATCTCAGATACAGATGAGGTGGGTGAGAAGCACCAAGCAGGAGAGAAGAAGAACGAAGGGTCAGTCACGCCTGTGGCGTTAAAGTACCTCAAAGTTATTATAAGAAAAGACGGGGCGAGTGACGTCTAGAAACTCCGGAACTTTCGCTTTACAACATATACACCGATCATCTTCTTTCTCTATTACTCCCCCCTCCTCTCTTCAACTCTCTCCTCGCGGCCTTCCCCCCTCTTTCATTCTACGTTCGTGAAGAGAATAAAAAAATTATTTCAGTTTAGATCTTACTAAGGCGAAGTCGAAGATCGGCCCCCGTGCTCACCCGCTGTGAACTTCCTTCCGAATGTCTTCAATAAACCACCGATGCGTGTTTCTTCCATCTGCGAAACATTTGAAAAGTACAGACAACACCCGCGGGGACATACGCATCGTGACCACGCTGTCGTGCACAGTAACCGGGCCCAGCCCACATTGGAATCCTTCCGGCCGCACTACCGTGATTTTTTTCAGGTCAACAATTGCAGGTAGTCCTCCATTATGTGTAAATCTTCCACTACGTAGGTCGATCAGTAGCATATTGAAGAAGAAGATAAAGGGTGGAGCTTACTTCCTATCTGCGCCCCAATAACAGCGCGCTCTCACCGTTTGACGCCGACACCTCAGCTCTACTTGCGCTTTCGTCTATTTTATAAGAGGTCCGCACGAAAAGAGAGTTGAGATGCCGGGATATCAACGACCACACTCACCTCTCCCTACGCGCCTGAGAGATGGGGTCCTTGCTAAATTTCTGCGCGAGATTCGGCCGCAGATTCCCGTCCTGAAGAAAAACTTATAAAAACATATGGTTTTGTCTCACCAGGCAACGCCCCCACATGGAACCATTAACTCAGAAGATCGCCGATATCATGGTGGGCATCGCCGAACCATCGACGAGATTGACGCATGCCGTCTCTTGGTCCTCGAGGACGACATATACTGAAGTTCGACACGCATTGACTGGCCAAATCCCGATTCGAAGACTCCACGACGGATGCCGATGTAACGCCAGTTCGTCAACTCGGATTACCCCTCGGGCCAGGGCCTAGTCGATCTGAAAACCGATTTGAATCCCGATTTCCGGCTTGATTGCAGATAAAAAAAGGGGGAAGTGGTGGTTGAGGATGCCTGCCTCCGCTTCTGCTCGCGCGAGTCCAATCGGCCTCATTTGTAGAAAGGGATATTATCTTGATGGTTATCCTAAAGAAGCTACTCCAGTCAAGTCCGGTATGAATTTTGCAGTGTTCTCGTCAACTTTCCTCGAGGGTGGAGATCGCCAACGGAGAGATCGCGTCCAGGACTGGCAATGAGGGGGGGGATGATCCAAAAGGTCCGACTTTCGTATCCAGTGGCCCGGAGAAACGCCTGTACCCCCAGCATACTAGGAAACGTACGGATTGTAGTGATTTGCGAGTGAGGTCGCCTGAGGTTTCCTTTCTTCCTCCCTTCGGTCGGTAAAGGAAATCAAGGAAATGGAGCACCGGCATGCCGCCGTCGACTTGGATGGTGGGTGCGCCGCAAACGACTCGTAGGTCTTCCGTCTTCGCGAAGGACATCTTCCTTCAAAATAACGTCAATGAGAAAACACTGATCCAGGATATCAACGTTGAATTTGGGACGAACAGCTCTGCGCCGAGGCCATCACTGGCAGCGTCGAACACTCCAGCTTCAACGTCTTCTTCATCAAGACGAATAAACTATATCTTTGGTCTGATTGGTATCCGTGGACCAGCATTTCTTTAGCCCAGATCACCAACAAGGGGGAAATGGTACGCGCTCGGAGATCACCAATCAACGTTTCTGAAGAAAGAAAGGTCTATATTTCCAGAGGAAAACTTGAAGAACTCACTTCCTCGAGTACACGTATACAGGCAGTGAGAAAGTAGCGCATCGCCTGGTTGAAAGTGACGAAGGAAGATAGCTGACCGGATGGGACGGTTGTCGTTTGGACGAGAAAAATGAGAAAAGGCGGAAGAGAAGAAAAGAAACAAGGTTTGGTGCGGAGTTTGAAAAGGGGAATCGCCGTGTTCGTGGAAGCATATTACCGGTTCGGGACTCGGCACAGCTCGTTCGTGCACAACAACTCGAACGAGTTGAACGATAACATCGACGACGACGACGACCACGGACCATCTGTGAAACTGATCTCTAAATCAAAGAAGGGTCTTTGACTTCGAGAGCAACGATGGTCAATGAGGTGGAAGCTCCTGCGGCATCTGTTGGATCGGTGCTACATCCCGCTTTGTCGAAGGAATCCGACATGCATTGATATTCCGAGGACAACCGTATGACAACCATCGCAAAGATCACCCTCAGAAGTTGACTGTAAGCCCAAAATGTATCTTACTGTGACTATTTAGTATGCCCTCGAAACCCACTGTTGACTCTGCCCACATCTTACTGTCTGCTAACACCTTTTTCCTTTCAAGTTTGATTACTCGAAAAATCGGGAGGAAATGATATTCAAGTCCGCATCAAAGAATCGGAAGAAGAAAGGTGAGGTTTTCGAAATCTAAGAACACCGCTTGGGCTCACGGATAGCGATAGAGGAGATCACTTCGAGGGGGGATTACGCACCTGTCAACGCCCTGCAACTCGGGCTGAAACACGGCCCTTCTGTGGGTCGAAAGGTTTTCCAACTCGCACCCATGATGGCATTTGTTCTCGGCGCCACTATGTTGATGCTCATCCACCACATATTCTACTCGCACCTCAACGAAAAGCGCATCGATGTCGGTGCGACGGAGCTTCCCTCCTTCCTGATGAGCCAGAGGAACGTCACTTTCATTGGAACGACCATCGCACATGGCGCTCGTTTATTGTTGGCAATGGCGATGAGCGCAACTTTCATTCAAATGTTTTGGAATACACTTCAATCCCGAAGTCACACCATCGAACAAATCGACGCACTCGTCAATTGCAGACAATCACCTTTCAACCCTTCGGCGTTTCGAGCGGCAACGGCATCAGTCGCGCTATATGCCATTGCCATTGTTGTTTCCGCCACATCTCTAGTCGTCGTCTTTTCGCCTGGTTCTCTCACCGTTTCCACTAATTTCCAACGGAACAGATCTTGTGTCGTTCCGACGGTCCCAAGCCAAGACATGGCGTACTCGCCCTCCTCCAACGAATCTGGCTGGCTTTCCTCAATCATAGAGAGCATTCTCGCTTCGACCACATATATCTTTCCATTTCAAGATGATCTGGCAAGCGTATGCGGCGTTGGCATTCCGTCGTGCTCTTACAACATATCATTCGCTGGGCTTGCTTTGAATTGCGTCAACGTTACCAATGAGACGAATTTCTCTCCAATCACCAATCTCTCTCAGCCGATGGTCTACAGTGGCGTGGAGTCTTCTCTTTCAACGGGAATCGAAATATTATCTTGGGATCTGGACAAGGACTCGATGCAAGCTACCAACTGTACCCCATATAATGCTACATACGACGTCACCGTGAATTTAGATGTGACCGCCCCACCCACGGTTCGAGTTCACGGCGTGAATCGAAACACCATTCTTCAGGAAAATTCATTCCTATCTTACTTCGCCAGGGAGGCGTTGTCAAGTTTGTCCGGAGATTGTATCGTGGAGTTAAACGTGACTGGATCATTGGTTTGCAATCCGTATCTATCAACCGGAGCATTGTTTGTGAAATCACCCTCAGGCAATCTCACTCTCAGCGAAACCGTTCCACGTTTCGTAACGTCTTTCATGCAAAATGCTTCTATCAGTCTCCTCTCTGGCAAAATCGGATATGGAATCAACCAGGACACTATTGCTACGAACAACCTTGAAAATGTGAGCACGACCTGCTCTTCGTCGATCACCACATATACCTACAATTCCACGCGTTTACTTTGGACGTACGGAGTCGCATTGGCAGTGTCCGTGATATTCGTCACCTATTGTGTCGGTCTCATCTTGCGCAATGGTGCTGGACCTAAATTTTCCGTTTCAAGCCTGATTGGTATGGCGTTGAACAGTGATATGATTTGCGCGGAAAAGAAATTGCGAAGACGGACGAAAATACGATTACTGAGCACCGACTATGGACAGCGGAGATTCATTCCGGTATCGATTGTCCCTTCCACACTTGACGAGGCGCCCTCAGATAAGTTTAGGGCATGTCGTAAGTTTGTCCCACTCCGCCCTCCTAATGTACGATTCATCGTCTTATCAGCATTTTGCAACTTGCGCTCGACCGGTTCGAGATTCCTTATGGCTGCTCAGTGGAAAATGGTCTTCTTCATCATTGGGGCAGTTTGCGCTATGGCCATAAACCACGCCTTTTATCATTACGTTAACGGGAAGGTCCCAAGCTCATCTTTACAAATTTCCGATCCATCTGGATGGCTGTTGAACCAAACGATCGTGAGCGACATTGGGATTGCGCTCGCGTATGTGGGACAGACATTCATCGCAGTCGTAATTGTGACCGCCTGCCACCAATTCTTCTGGCTCACTGTACGCAATCGAGGACTCGCCATCCTCGCCATCGATTTCGTTATGAAGGCGCAAGACAATCCTTTCTCTTTTTCAACTCTTTCAGCACTTCGAGTCTCCATAATCGTGCCCCTTCTAACATTCTTAGCCGCATCCACGCCATTGGTATCGATCTTCGCTCCGGGATCGATCAAAGTCACTACAGATTTTAATCGACTCGAGAGCTGTACAGTTCTGGCTCCTCGAGACATGTCGTCGCTGGCGGTAAATGCCCCATCAAGCGGGGAAGGTGGCGCCAATAATACCCCTCTTCAAACTGTCTTAGCATCAGGAAGCTACATACCACCGATCGATGTTTGCGGGTTGAGTTTCTCCGCTCAAAGATCGCGATGCAGTTATGATCTCCAATTCACTGGACCAGGTTTCAATTGCGAAAACGTGACGACATCGAATACATATTCCGCATTCGTTTCTCCACAACTCTGGTCGTCAGCGGTATTATTCCAGGCGACTAGCATCCCTCTAACGGCGAACGATCTTCCAATAAAAGTCTTCGTTCAGACGTGGGATGTGAAGCGATCGGAGTACCAGGCGACGACCTGCACGAGCGTTGCTCGCTCCTACTCTGTTTCTGTTCAAGTTTCCGAGGGCAATCCTCCAATACTCGATGTGACCGGCTCTCGGATTGTGTCATCAATCCAGGCCAACATTTCGCAAAAGATCACATTCACGATAATCTACTCGCTGGATCAAGTGTATCTGCTTTCGGGGACGACATCCAGCAATATTCCACAAGTTCTACCAACAGGGGCCGGAGGTATTGGGTCCATTGAGGCCGATGGCAACATCACCTGGAACGCAAACTTGGCACAAGCCTTGGAGGAGTTCTCTCAAAACGCAACGTTGAGCGTCCTTTCCGGACAAATTTCGACTTTCAATGTTGACATTCCCAACGTCCTCGAAAACATCACGACAACCTGCACTTACACATTCACCGCGTACGAATACACTCCTCAGCGCCTATTCTTGACATACGGAATCGGAATCTTCGTCACGATTCTGTGCGCAATCTTGGGATCGGTCGCCATTCGGAGGAATGGTGTCGATGAGTCCATGGACTTCTCGAGGCTGCTTCGAGCGATTTTGAACGAAAGGATGTACGAGGCGAGGGAGAACTTGAACGGTGAAACGGTCATCAAGGCGGATGAAACTCCTGAGGGGGCGCTGGCACCTGTAGTAGATTATTCCCTTTAAGCGTTAGCTGTTTGTGTTGCGTGTTTTCTGGAAATCGATTACGGACGAACTGAGGCGATATTATTTCCCATCCCCTCAGCTCTGGGTTCGTGATGAATTCGATACTTTGTTTTTTTTTTAATTTTTAATTTTGAATATGACGACCCTCTGAGCGAGTTGGATGCAAGAAATCGGAGTTCCTCGTCATATGCTTTTGGTCAACCATATTGATGTTGCGATGTCGTCGCCAACGCCAGTTCGGTAATAGCTTGGGTTCGAGCCCGCTGTTTGACGTGAAATTCGGCGAATGCATCCTCTTGATACCAGCACTAGCAAACGGAGCTCTTGCTAATTCTCTGCGCGAGATTCGGCCGCAGATTCCCGTCCTAAAGAAGAACAAATAAAAACATATGGTTTGGTCTCACCAAGCAACGCCTCCACATGGAACCACTAAATGAAAAAATCTCCGATACCATGGTGGGCATCGCCGCGTCATCGGTGAGATACTAGTAAAATGCATTCCGTCTCTTGGTACTCGAACTAGATGCGTACTGAAGTTCGACGCGCATTGACCATCGATTCGAAGACTTCGGTTCGCAAGAGGCCATGAAGGATGTCAATATAATGCCGGTTCGTCGACGTCGATTTTCTGAAAACCGATTTGAATCCCGATAGATCAACGACGATCGAGGACGTCCTGTCCCGCTTCAGCTCGCGCGAGTCCAGTCGGCATATTAAGCAGAGAAGAATTTCTCCAGATGACAGACCTAAAGAGGCCCACTCCTGTCTGTTCCGTTATGAATCTTGCAGTGTACTCGTCAACTCTCTTCGAGAGATCGTGTCCTGGACTGGCAATGAGAAAAACAAAGGTCCAAGGTCCGCTTTTCGTCCCCAATAGTCCGGCTTGTTGAAGCCTGTCTCGATTAGCAAACAAAGCGTAAGTATAAGAGCGACTTGTGCGTGAGCTTTCCTTTCTTCCTCCCTTCGGTAAAGGTGCTGCTGGTGAAGGAAATCATGCACCGGCTTGCCACCGTCGAATAAGATGGTGGATATGTCACTTACAAGGTTTTCCGTCCTTATTAAGGATAGATTCCGTGGGTTTCTCCAAAAGAATGTCGACGAAAGACAGAGAGAGCGCTGATTCAGAATTAACGTTGAAGTAAGGACGAACAGGTCTGAGTCGAATCCATTAGCGTTCGACGCTATAATTTCGTCAGTCGTATTCCTCATCACGACGAATGCACCAGCTCTTGAATCTGTCAGATAACGGTGGATAAAGAGGCAAGTATTTTGCCCAAACCACCAACAGAACTCAGACTCAGAGACCACTCGCCAACTTTTCTGTCGAAAACAAGGTCAACCTCTCTGAAGGAAAACATTTTCCATGATGGCGGATAAGCAAGTTGCAAGAGATCTGTGCGTCATGTGGTTGAGAGCAGTGGACGACGGTGGACAGACGACCAGATGAGACGTTGACGCGTTGACGTTTGGGCGAGAAAAATGAGAGAAAAGGCGGGAAGAGAAGAAATAAATAAGGTTTTGTGCGGAGTTTGAAAACGGGTGATGCCATGCTCGTGGAAGCATTTACCGCTTTGGGTTTGGGCCTTCAGCACAGTTCGTTCGTGCGCGACGAGTTGAACGACCCCATCGACAACGACAACGACCACGGACCATCTGCGAAACTGATCTCAAGATCAAAAAAAGCCCTTTGATTTGGAGAGTAACGACTGCCACAGCCGCTGATCCTTGAAGGCTTTTTGGTGCGAGAGATGGCGATGGGTGATGCACGAGCTCCTTGACCAGTATCGGTTACGGTAAGTCCTTTTTTTGTTCTCTTCTTTACCGTCCTTCATCTCACTTCAAGTTGCATCTCTGATTCGATCGGAACGTGCGCAGAATGCCGGAGTAAAGCGTTGAACGAAATTGCAAAATGTGTTCAAATCTTGATTGTCTGCCCTCACAGCTTGCAACGAACTTTCGACGGACGGGCCGTTCTTGTCCTTAATAGTGAACCAACTTCTTGTGAGAGCCTAACATCCCTCCTAGATGCCTCCTCGATCCCGCATCAATCTTTGAAGGAAAATAACTGATCCAAAATGCGGTGGCAGCCGAAACGGCATCTGCTGAGATCGGTGCTACATCCCACTTTGTCTAAGGAATCCGACTGCCATTAATATTCGAGGACAACCATCGGAAAGATCACCCTCAGAAGCTGACTGTAAGCCCAAAATGCATCTTATTGTGACTATATAGTCTGCCCTTCCATCCCACCGTTGACATCGTCCACCTCTTACAACTTTCTACTAACTTTCTCTTTCCTTTCAGGTTTTGATTATTCTAAAGGTCAGGAGAAAATGATATTCAAGTCCGCAGCAAAGGATCGGAGGAAGAAAGGTGAGGTTTTCGAAACCTAAGATTAGTACTTGGGCTCATGAATAGCGATAGAGGAAATCATTTCGAGGGGAGATTACACACCTGTCAACGCACTGCAACCTAGGCTAAAGCACGGCCCGTCTGTGGGTCGAAGGCTTGTCCAACTCGTACCGATGGTGGCATTTCTTCTCGGCGGAGCGACCTTGATGGTCTCCCATCACATATTCTACTCGCACCTCAACGGAAAGCGCATCGATGTCGGTGCGACGGAGCTTCCCTCCTTCCTGATGAGCCAGAGGAACGTCACTTTCATCGGGACAGCGATTGCCCATGGCGCTCGCATATTACTGGCAATGGCGATAAGCGCGACTTTTATCCAAGTCTTTTGGAAAACGCTCCGTTCTCGAAGTCATACCATCGAACAGATTGACGCACTCGTCAATTGTGGACAATCGCCTTTCTACCCATCAGCGTTTCGAGCGGCAACAACGTCGATCGTGCTGTATGCCATTGCCATCGCCGTTTCCGCCACATCTCTAGTCGTCGTCTTTTCACCCGGCTCTCTTACCATTACCACCAATTTCCAGCGGGACAAATCTTGCGTTGTTCCGAACGTCCCGTGTCAAGTCATGACCCCCTCGTTCACAATCCCTGCCAATGACACCAACGACGAATCGTTTCTGCTTTCCTCGATAATAGAGAGCATGCTCGCTTCGAACACATATCTTTCCCCATTCCAAAATGATTTTTCCAGTGTATGTGGCGACGGCGTACCATCATGCTCTTACAACATTTCATTTGCCGGGTTCGCATTCAACTGTGTCGACGTCACCGATGGGACAGATTTTTCTTCAATCACCAATCCCTCTCGGCCGGTGGTCTGGAGCGCGAAACCCTTCGGAAACTTAACAGGCATCGCCATTCAAACATGGGATCTCGGGAACAACGCGCTGCAGGCAACTAACTGTTCCTCTTATAATGCCACGTACGACGTCACCGTGAATTTGGACGAGGCCTCTGAACCAGTGGTTCTGGTTCGCGACGTAATCCGTCAGGTTCCCCTTCAGCAGGATAATTCATTCTCATATATCTTCGCCAGCTCCGGTGTGCGACAGTTGGTCGGAGAATGTCTCGTGCAACTAGGCTCATTTGGATCCTTGGGTTGCAGCCAGTCCCTTGGTCCGTTATTCGTGTCAACAGCGAGCGGTAATCTCACATTCAGGGACACCATCCCTCAGTTCGTTGCGTCTTTCGCGCAAAATGCATCCATCAGTTTGCTCTCTGGCAATATTGAATATGGATCCAGCAACGACACTGGCATTGCGCCGAACAACCTTGAAAATACCAACACAACCTGCTCTTCGTCTATCACCGTTTACGTCTACAACTCCACGCGTTTACTTTTGGCGTACGGAGTCACCTTGGCAGTCACTGTGGTGCTCGTCGCCCATGGCGTTGCACTCACTTTGAGTAATGGCGCCGAACCGAATCTCTCCATTTCAAACCTCATTGGCATAGCATTAAATAACAATATGTTTTGCACGGAAATGCAACTGGGTAGACGGACGAGGATACAACTTTTAGGCGACTATGAACAGCGCAAACTTGTTCCAGTGACGAACGTGCATTCCTCAAGGGATTTACCTGTACCTCGTAAGTTTCCTTTCTTTCATATAAACTCTTCTCCCAACATGAAATTTATTGTCTTTACAGCACTAACCACTTTGGCCTCAAATGATCCGAAACTAGTATTCACAGCTGCTCAGTGGGAAATGGCTTTCTTCATGCTTGGGGCAATATGTGCCATGGCACTTAACCACTTATTTTACCACTACATTGACGGAAAGGCACCAAACTCGTCTACACGCCATTCTGATCCTCCCGGATTGCTGTTAAACCAAACGGTAGTGAGCGATATTGGAGTCGCACTTGCATATGCGGAACAGTCCCTTCTCGCAGCCACAATTTCGACTGCCTGCCATCAGACTTTCTGGCGCGCTATGCGCAATCACGGACACTCCATCTCCAGCATTGATTCCGCCATGAAGGTGCAAAGCAGTCCGTTCTCTTTGTCAATTGTTTCCGCACTTCGAGTCTCTGTACTCGTACCCGTCTTGGCACTCTTATCCGCCACCACGCCATTGGTATCGATCTTTGCCCCAGGATCTATAAAACTCGCTACAGATTTCAAGCAACTCGAGAAGTGTACAATCCTTAGTCCTCGAGACCTGTCGTCATTGGTGGTAAATACGACAATAAAGGGGGAAGGTAACGGCAATAATGACCCTCTTCAAACTATCTTAGCATCGGGAAGCAATATACCACCGATCGATGTTTGCAGGTCGGGTTTCTCTGCTCCAAGATCGCGATGCAGCTATAATCTCCAGTTTAGTGGACCAGGTCTTAACTGTGGAGAAGTAACGACATCGAATACATATTCCGCATTCGTTTCTCCGGTGTCCGAGTCGTCAACGGTACTATACCAGGCGAATATTCTTCCTCAAATTGCGGATGATCTTTCACTCCAAATCTTTGCCCAGGCTTGGGATGCGAAGCGGTCCACATACCAGGCAACAAACTGCACGGGCGTCGTTCGCTCGTACTCCTTTTCCGTTACAGATTCTGCAGGTAATGCTCCCAGCCTCGACGTTGCGGACTCCCGAATTGTTTCAACAATATTAATCCCTGCGGACGCTTCTCAACTGAGCGAATTTATGGGAAATTACATGTATGACCAAATGCTTTTGCTATCATTCGCAACGACCTATGATGGTCTGACGACTCAACTGGCTCTACCACCTGGAGGTATTGCCGATGACTTTGCTTGGAACGCAAACTTGATACTATTTTTGGAAGGGCTATCTCAAAATGCGACGCTGAGTGTTCTTTCTGGGCAAATTTCGACTTTCAATGCGGACATCCCCAACATCCTCGAAAACACCACAACAACCTGCACCTACACATTCACCGCGTACGAATACACTCCTCAGCGCCTATTCTTGACATACGGAATCGGAATCTTCGTCACGCTTCTGTGCGCGATCTTGGGATCGGTCGCCATTCGGAGGAATGATGTCGATGAGTCCATGGATTTTTCGAGGATGCTTCGAGCGATCTTGAACGAAAGGATGTACGAGGCGAGGGAGAACTTGAACGGTGATTCGATCATCAAGGCGGATGAAACTCCTGAAGGAGCGTTGGCACCTGTAGTAGAATCTTCCCTTTAGGTATTAGCAGATCGTGTCGCGTGGTTTTTGGAGACTTCGGTTGCTTGCCGGTCAAGCTACAACATTCCCGTCTGCCCCTCTTCCCTAACTCCAAGTTCGCGATGCGTTCATTACTTAGATTTATGATGAAGACCTTGGCGAGTTGTAAAGAACGGAATTACCTGTCGTGAATGACATGATTTACTTTACCGACGTCGCGATGCAGTCGCTAGAGCTCGAGCCTACTCCTTAAAGGTCGGTGAGTGCATCCTCTTGAGAAACCGCCTTAGCAAGAATGTTCAATGAAAGCAATAAGGTGTACGCGCAGCGATACAGAGCAAAAGCGAGCTGACGGAGGAAAATATATAGAAAGCAAAGACCAAAGTCTGTTTGAAGCCATCATCCCCCGAACATGGCATTGAGTACTTCATCCTGAATCTACACAGGAATCATTCGTCAATCAGTGAATCTTCAGTATCTTTTTCGGTACGTACCCAGGCCCTATCAGTCTTCAAGTTGTATTTCTTTGGTGGACGTTCCCAACAAGCGACAGCATCGATTTCTTGCTCGTTTTTCAACGGGAAGATGATGCCGAGCTCGTAGTTGACGATCTAGAAATGATTGATGCTTATTGGAAATTTACAAGTGAGAAGAAATGCTTGCTTACATTGAGAGAAGGCTTCCCCTCGCTGCCCGAGAGCGTACCCCATGCTGACGGCGTGAAGTTGTGCGAACCAACGTAAGCCCAACCAGCGATATTGGAATTGCTTTGGTGCTCGTCACCGCTCTCCTCTTCGTCCTCAGAATCGATGGGTGCCTTGTACGCCCTGCTTGATGAGCTCGCACCAGAAGAGCTTGAGGAAGTATTCGCAAAGATGCCGAGGATCATCTAACAAAAGATTGTTATTGTTGAGGATGAATCGTAGATGGAGAGAACTTCTAGTAAGTTGGGCCCACCTTCGAATGCATCAGCACCCGTCCACGTTTGCTCTTAGAATCGTGGAAGAGCTCGCGAGGAAAATTCTTCGCTTCCCATTGGTTCTTCCGGCAGAACATAGTCCCGCCTCCCTGTGAAACAAAAATGTCAATTACCATCCACCGAACAATTCTGCAGCTGAGAAAACAGCGAGGAATTCGATTCAGACAAGATACGTACGGGAAAGCTAAGCTTGCTGTTCTTCACGGTCTCTCTAGTTGGGAAGATGATCTTGACAGACGGCCAAGGAAGCTTCGCGCGTTGTGTTTTTGGCTTGTCAAGCCACGACTTCGCGGACTCCCCTCTCGCAGAGCAGAAGAACTCGTTCATCCACTGCGTTGAATACGCCCCGATACTCGATCCCTAATTATGGTCAACAATAATTCAAATTATATCAAAAGGGCCTCGATTACCTGGCATTCCAACGTTAATGACCGACCTTTGTTCGCGCGGGCATCGAGCTCTTGAATGGCCTTCATCAACGCGGGATGGCCCGTACGACCGACTTCCTCCCATCCTTCGTGTTTGCCGGCCAACGAGGCGACTAGCTTGACTTTTACCTTCGACCAGTCCCATCGCATTCGCAGTTCTATCACAGACTTAATTGGTAGATCCGGATGCTACAATAAATTTGCGTCATTAGTGAATACTTCTGGTAGATATATACGTACGTTCCCGTTGATATGCTCATTTAGTGCAGCCGGGACGTTGAGCTGGTGAAGGACGCGCTGCAGCGTCGCGGGGAAGTCGGTAGCCTTCGCGTCGTGGCGAATTGCTGTCTGACGTAGGGGGATGTCTTGTACCCACGCAGACTACATTCAAACAGTTAGTCTCCGAAAGCATTTGATCTGCTACTGCAATGAAGTACTCACATTTTCTATGTCTCGCCAGTCGTAGTCTACGAAGTTGGCGGTCGGGATGGCGACGCGCAGCCTACCGTCTTTGTAGAATATCTAGAACAGACATAAGTTACCACTTTACATTCCGGATGTGCCTCTAACATACCATGATAAGCTATGAAATAGATGAGCAATCGCAAGGGTACAGAGCACAAATGAAACCTACCTTGACGTGCATGGCGCCTCGACCGTTTCGGAGAAATGGCCTCGTGCGTACCCAATGCGAGCACAAATGTTCCACGGCAGCGTTTCCCTCCGCGCCAGGCTGGTTGACGAGAATAACAGGTGTGCTAGGATCAAACATCATACGAAGCCATGGGTCCTGGTTGCAATACGAAGATAAGATGGCAAAAGAGACATCCGCTTTCTGCATGGAAGAATGAGTTAAAAGATGGGAAGCTCGACAAAGATACTTTAGCACTCACTGGCCCGACAATGTCCGAGAAACGGAACGTAGCCTTTTTGTCTTTCGACGGATCGACGTGAGCGTTTGCAGTCTGCCGAAGCTCTCCGTCCCAGAAGATGCCACCATTCGAGCTGGATGCTTGCGAAGAGCTAGCAGTGCGTCCTGAGGATGAAGACGCGACAGGACCGCTTTGTTGTCGAGGAGGAGGAGAGGTTCGCGCTCTCTTCGCAGCAGACTGTCCTGAATCATCCTGTCCGCCCAACGCCCCATCTCCCGCCTCTCTCAGCCGCTTCCTCCGCTCAAGTCTTTCCTGTTCCATCCTCTGTCTCTCCGTCAAGAATGAAGACGTGCCCGATGGTCCCGCCTCAGCTGAAGGCTTCGGTTGTAGCACTGGAGCAGGAGGGGAGATGCTTCGAGCCCTCGCGGGCGGCGCCTGAGTTCGCGGGTTGGTTTCGCTTTCTGCTTTGGATGCAGCGATGGCGGCGGCGAGTTCTCGCTGGAAAGCTTCCTCATTCTCGTCGTCGTCGCTGCCTGGAGTCGCATTTCGGTCTGGTTGTGGCCGTTGCGCTTCCTCAAGGCTCAACGCGATTGCCCTACGTAAAGTCGACTCAGTCCATAATGTTTCCAATATGTAAATGATGAGAACCTTGCGATATCATCGTCTTCGTTATCCATTTTTGAGTATACTTGTCGCTGTTGTACAAAGTACGAGGGATCGTTGTCGTTGTTGCGCGATCGTGGTCGCGTCTGCAAGGAAGCGTGACGCGGCGATTTTCCCGTGCCATCCATTACGCGAGTCCTTGCACCACCATCTCGCCATCTTCATCTCTCCAAAGATTGACGTCTAATCCCCTGTAAGCGTAATGAATCTGCTAGAAAGAAACCAGGACTTCGATCTTCCAAGCTCGATTTGGCGGGTCTTTGCTATTTCGTGCAAAAATTATGTTCAAGGTCAAGTTGACTTGAACCTTCACAGTTTATCATCAAGCAGCCACTGCAACTGCGCCCAGCTTCGCGTGTATCCGTTTCTCTGCTGTCTGAAATTGTCTTGCTGTCGTCAATTCTACGACAGATGATTTGCGACGACGTCTCTAACGCTCGCCTTGCCTCGAAGTACTATCCGACAGCTTACAGAGACTTTCTGCAGGACGGAGACTCCCCTTCAAGTTGTATCTTCTATTCTGGCCCCAAAAGGCCTGTACTCAAGGAATCTTAGGCCGGGGGTATCGTCCGCAAAGCTCGTCCGGTTCAGCCTAAAGCTTGGAATTCTATCGGCTCAAGCATCTGCGACAAGCTTGAATCAGATGGCGTATCTTGGACGTCCGTCGAACCGCTCGCCTACGCTAACGCTGGGGACGCAAAGTCGTTCTGCCCCCTCATCATATCTATTGGTGTGACTCCTCGCCAACTCTATTATGAAGTGCTGTCCGACTCGATGCTGCTGCTGTCGTCAATTTTGCTCAAGATTGGATACTTATCGAGCTCTATGATGACAAGTTCGACTGGGAGACGTGGGTTGGTAAGTCTCATTTTCAATCCTATGTATCCCCCTTGCCTCTTCTGTTCTATTTATCTTTATCTGACTGACATTTTACCTATATATCTCTGCAAGCGGTAAACTCTCAATTTTCGAGTACTGAAACATTGGTGTTTCCTCAACCCGAAGATAGAAAGAACTTCGTAAATGCTGAGGTTAGGCTCCTTCAAGCTTTCGACTTCGTCCCGGAAATAGAGATGCGAGATCCTCATCACACGGGTATCTATGGCGAATAATGCAAGAATGGCTTCGCCACGAGGATTACAATCGGTTGCGTAAACACACTTGAATCCTTCGTGCGCAAACGCTACTCATAAGAAATCATAAGAAATTGCAGTCCTCCCCTATGACAGCGCTCATGACAAGTTTTCCGGAGCGGGAGGTTCGGGCTCCGTCGCCCTCGACAAGACGGGTCGTATCTTCGGACTTAACATCACGTATATCACCCCTCATTGGTGGCTCGAGCAACAAATTAAGGCAAGTTCCTCGATACCACTTTTTACGATGTTGTCAGGTAGGTTAGATGAGCATTTCTTCAATGATGCTATACTCACAAGGCTTGGACAGGACATCATATACTGTACGTACATCGACCTCAACAATTGCGACAATCTAGTCTGGTGAGCTTCTTTCGGGGCTCCATGAAGCGACACCTCGATTTACATACTGTTTTGTTGATCGACATGCAAACGCATTGGTGTTCCGGACTACTGGGCAGCCTCAAGACAAATCGTCGGAACAAAGAAGACAAGTACATTCTACGCTCATCGATCCGGGCTTACAAGAAGAAAGGAACATTGAAATACAAGGTAAACACACGATTGAATGTTTTTGAGGTAATTAAGAACTGTATGCAGATGAGTATCTTAGTGAAATCAATTGGAATATGGGTTCTTGGTTTCAGGTGCGTACCTCATAAAAGTTCGATACGTTCGATAGTTCAAGGTCATGGACGTCTTCATGATTCTAAGGGAATAAATGACCCCTCCAGGGTGTCCTCCGCTTTGATTATCGAGTCCTTGTTTAAGGTGTTCCTCACGTTGAACATCCTTTCGTTCGATATGGCGCGAAGCATCCTGGAGAAGTCCATGGTCTCCTCGACACCGTTTTTGTGGATGGCGATCGATCCCCAGATTGCGCATAGTATCGTGACGAGAATGCAAACACCATACGTTAAGAGTAGTTGCGCAGGGGTATATTCATACGCGGTGAATGTGTACGTGCAGGTTGTTGTAACGTTTTCCAAGATATCAGGCACGACTGAACTCATGGTCAGGACCTGGCCGGAGAAGATGCTCAGAGTTGCATTCTGAGAGAATTCTTCTAGAGCAGCTGCTAAGTCCGCTCTCCAAGTAATTTGACCATTCAGCTGAACATTCCCTATACCTCCTGTCGATGGCAATATTGAGGTCCCATCGAAGAACTCGCTTCCATCAATACTCTGTATTGCTAAAGAGGTTTTGACAAGAAATGTCATCATGTCATTCATGAAGTTTTCCGCGAATGTCAGTTGTTGTTGTTCAAGTTGTTGGGTACTTGTTCGATTGGCTGCAATGACTTTTGATTTGGTTACGTCAACGACCGTATGAGAGATGGAAATGGAATACGAGCGGATGATACCCGTGCAATTCGCCGCTTGATACGTTGATCGTGTAGTATCCCAGACTTGAACAAATATTCGCATTGCAGGATCGATGATTGTTCGAGGTAGGACGGCAGCCTGAAATAAGTTGGTCCAACCTGAAAAGTCCGAATCGTTTGTTTGGGATTTGAAGTCCGAATAGTTGTTTGATACCACCCCTTCCTCGCATTCTAAAGCCGGTCCCATGAACTGGAGTTTATAACTGCATTGGGTATCGGAGGTGCTCGAGTCACAAACGTCGATGGGGGGTAGATATGTTCCAGTTGCAAATATGTTCCGAAGAGGCGATTCGTTACCGCCAGTATACTTGTCCACCGTCGTGTCAACCACCAATGTCGTCAAATTTCGAGGCGCTAAAGCTGCGCATTCTTTGACTTCCTTAAAGTTTGAAGCAACTCTTATGGACGCCGGAGCGAATATTGACAGGGATGCCAAGGGGATTGGCAAAAGCGCCAGAAGAGATGTGTACAGGGAAGTCCGCAGAGCAGGAAGAATTGAAAGATAACTAGTCCGAGTGTTCGCGATAGTGTCGACCCGAGAAATGCTGTATCCCCTTTTTCGTAAATCGCGCCAGAAGACTTGGTTGAAGGATACCGAAGTCGCGATTGCGAGGAATGTCTGTCCAGCATAGGCGAGTGTTATGCCAATACCACTTACGACTGACTGATTTAGCGCCCACTCGGAGGATCCCGAAAGGTGCAAGCTCGGCCTTTTCCCTTCGACATAACGATAGAAAGAATGATTTAGGACCAGAACACATGCAGTTGCGAGTATGAGGATGGTCATCTTCCAGTGAGCTGCTGTGATTGATTTTCTTCCAGCTGAGAAAATCGATGAAAGAAGGGTAAATTGACACCGATTTAAGTAGGGGAAAAGTCCGTGCTTACGACTTGCTGCAACCTCATCCGACGGAGCCTTTGTTGGCCTTGGAGGATCCTCTAAGCCGGTCCTAGACGTAATCCTTGGGATTGCGATGAGTTTCTGATGTTCAAGGTCGGTGCGGAGTAATTGGAATGATGTTCTCCCGAATTCACTTGTCTTTTCCCCAATGTCGATTACGTCGTCGTTCAACGCAATTTGGATGAGATCTGAAACCAATATATTCCCCTCTACACCGTTGTCCGATATGAGCCGACATCCAACGATGACTAGGGCCGTTGCAACGGTAGTTATAGCTCCGTATGACAAGAGCAAACGGATCGCGTTGTAGGAATAAATGGTGACTGGTGAAGAGCAGGTGGAATTCACGTATTGAAGGTTTGTAGCGGCGGTATCGTTGGTGAACCCATAATTGATAACTCCGGAGAGCAGGCTGATAGAGGTGTTCTGGAAGAGTGATGTTAAAAAATGAGGGACGGCGTCGCCGAATGTGAAATTCCCCGTCGCTGTAGTTAACAACAAAGAGCCAAGTGATGGCCCATTCGGGTTGCAGACCAATGTCTGGGTTGCTCCCACAAAACAATTCCCTGCAAGCTGGTTGATGGTTTCTGAAGCGTAGTAACTCATGAATGAGTTATCCAGCAGAAATTTATTGTCCCTGGTAACACTCCAAACTTGGACCATCGGGATAGCATTCTCTGCCAAACTTACACCGACGGTGTATGTTGCATTGTACGCAGTGCAATTGGTTGCTTGCACCAAATCCTTTGCCGGATCCCTTGATAAAATCTTGATGCTAGTTGAAAGGAGGGATACCGATGCATTCCAGACTTGCGTCAGCACGGTGGGCTCCGAAAATGAATGAGGTTCAAGGAATGAAGTAAAATCCGTCTTGTTGGTGATGTCGATGCAATCGAGTGTGGGCCCGACAAATGACACATTGTAAGAACAAGATGAAAATCCGCTGCCGCATGTATGAGCCAGATCATCTTGAAATGGTGGGATATATGTGCCCGATACGAGCATGGAGTTCAGGAACGAACTCGAAAGACCTCCGACGAAGTCGTAATTGGACGATGCCACTTCTTGAGGGACTGTCGGAACGATGCATGGCCGTGTGCGTTGAGCACTAGTGGACACTGTGAGGGCACCAGGGGAAACGACAACGACGAGTGCCGTGGCGGAGATAGCGACCGACACGACATACAGTGTCAACGACGCCTTCGCTGCTTGCAGAGCCGACAGATGAAAGGGTGATTTTTCACAGTTAACGAGCGCGTCAATCTGTGCGAGGGTGTGACTTCGAGAACGAAGAGTTTCCCAGAATAGCTGCGAGAAAGTCGCCCCAATCGCCATCCCAAGTATTATACGAGCGCCATGTGCAATGAAGTTACCAATGAAGTTGACGTTCTTCTGGGACATCAAGAAGGTAGGAAGCTCTGTTGCGCCTGAATCAATGCGCTTGTGATTGAGGTGAGCATAGAACATGTGGTGTATGATCATGAGGCTCGCTCCGCCGAGAAGAGATGCGAGAATAGGCGCAATTTGAATAATACGCTGACGCCTCGAGAAGTAGCGCTTTGGTTGACAGCGTGAATTGACCAGATGGGTATGCTTTCCACTCGCAAGGACACCACCTGCTTGTCGATAAGCTGGCGCAACAATTAAATTTCGGCGATGACGCACCGTTTTCAAGACTTCCCCCCGCTTTCTTCACCATTTGACCAGAGGATTCGAGATGTATATGAGAGCAACCACTGGTAGAGGAAGAGCTTGAGAAGATGCAAGAAGTCCGAGAGAGTGGTGAGGATTTGGTCGAATCTTCGAGTTCTTATACATCGTCGTCTTTGGGCGTGTACCATAAGGGCGATGCGTCAGGGGTCGTAATCAAAGGATCCTCCAAAACTTGCATCGGTGTTTCCAAGCGACCATCAACTTATGGTGGGAGTGTACCCCATAAGAACGTCACCGCAAGTGTCAAGTAGAAGAGGTTGATAGCTTGCTTCCGTACAAATCGGCATATATATCAGAGCATTCGTCGCTAAATTTGTATACGGGGAAAGATGACTGCCGTCCGCTGTGATTCGAGACCATCTAGCAGTGCAAAAGCAAGACAACAAGCGCAGTGTGTGGTGTTGGCCGGATGGATTCAAGTTCGGCCTCGTTCCTCGAATAGCAACGGATATTCCGCCTCTAAATCGCCAATACAGTTCCGGTTAATGAGATGCGAGCCTGGAAAGTATTTGGCCTCAAAATAGAGGGTTTTAGTCCCGAATGAAGCGTCGCTTGCGAGCAATCTGCTTCAGAGGTCATTGTCTGGTTGAAGTTACGACACCCATGCATGCAAGGCTCACCTTTTTCTTCACTAACGCCTCACATTGATATTAGTTCCAATCGCATTCAAGCTTGTAGATTTCTACCATCAAAGCGGAAACGGTCGAAGTTCGAAATTACACCACCGCCATCAGCCTAGTATCGTGACCTCGTACCATTCGAACCTTCGGAATTGTCTGTAATGGAAAAAAGGAAGTCCGTTAAGATCGCACATACTCACATTCAGCGCTCTGTCCAGTGCGGTATTTTTCAAAGAACTCGATAAATGGAGTGAACGTACTCACCAGTCTATAAATATCCGGTGAACGAGAATCGTCACGGTCTTTTACAGTTTTCCAACGCTCCTCATCCTGGAAGAGAAGCCAACCATCGGCGAGGAATCGACGCTATAACATTGCGGCAAGGTGAAGAAGCTAAGACGAAGACGAGACTGCTGTAGATTTGAGGGAAAAGTCGATAAGTTTTACTTGAAGAGTTTCGGAGGACACTTGCCACGCACCGTCGCATTCTACCCCTCAGATCGACCTTTAACCTCAATCCTTCCACCCGGTTTCCTCGAGAGGTCCTCGAATTACGATGAAAAAAGGAATGCGTCTCTAGAGGGGGAGAGAGAAGCTCTGAATCGAACACACTGGCCGCTCGACCATGGATGGTTAACCTCGTTCTCAACTTTGGCGGCAACGATGACAGGGATCTCTCGTTTGCGTCTTCCTGTTTCTCTTCATCGCTCGTTGGAGTCGTATCATGGTCCTTTCGCTGATTTTGAAGGCCGAGTTTCTGCAACATCGCCATGTGCAAAGAAACTTCTGTAAGTTTCCAATTGTCATTGTCAAAGATGATTGCAGTTGAAAATGCTCACACCTCGACGAATCGTCTTCCATAGAATCCACGTCATCGGCAGGCATTGGCAAGATTTTCTCGTTTATGGAGACTATCGGTGGCCTCGCAAAACGTTGGACGCAGAGCTGCGATGAGCGATGGATGTCGTGGTCGTCGTGGCGACGCGTCGGATTGGATGCGGTTGTGTCGACGCGCTCTCCGGGCCAGGTTCGTCTTCGATATCGTTCCTGCCTTCTACATCCATCTGCATTCTGCACGGCATACCCATTGGCCTACTCACGTCCTGCGCTGTGAATGCGCTCAAATGAAATTTGGATTTAAAGGGAGATGGAAGGAAAGGAAGAGTGAGCGCTCTTTACCTTCAAGTCAGTCATAAACCATACTAACGAACCGAATACGTAGAGGACTCGGATGGCCTCTCAAAGGGTATCTATGCTCCAGTAGTTGGCGCTCAAGATGGGCGAAGATACCAAGTTTTGGGTCGTCGTGATGTTGCTCAGCTCACACCAATGATTGCATATCTTCTTGGCGGCGCAATTATCATGATCATACACCACGTCTTCTACACGCACCTCAACGAGAAGCGCATCGACCCGGGCGCTACAGATCTCCCTACCTTCCTGATGGCGCAGAGAAACGTCGACTTCATTGGAAACACCATAGCGCATGGCGCACGTCTCATGTTCGCGTTGGCAATAAGAGCGACGTTCGCTCAAATACTTTGGGAAACACTTCGATCTCGGAGCCATTCCGTAGCACAAATCGACGCATTTGTCAGGTGCGGTCAATCACCTTTCCATTTCTCGGCCTTCCGAGCGGCGAGAGCATCATTCGTACTGTATGCTGCTTCTATCGCCGCGTCCGCTATGGCTCTCGTCGTCGTCCTGTCACCTGGTTCGCTTACCGTTTCTACCGATTTTCAACAAAACCGACCTTGCACGGTCCCGGCGGTCCCTCAAACTGTGATGGAGAACAACTATAGTACAAACTACAACAGCATGGAAACCGGGGCGTTCGTAACTACCGCACTCTTATCGAGCACATACCTTCCACCATTTCAAGATCTGCTCTCTACATGCGGGGCTGGATTTTCGTCGTGCCATTACAACGTGTCCTTTCCCGGATTTGCGTTTGATTGCATAGATATCACCAACACAACAAATTTCACTTCATTCCTGGCGCCTCCCGGTCGAGATAGAGTCTTCTCTGACGGCTTAGACTCGTTTTCTAAATTGACGACGATCTGGGATGGCGTGGAGTCATTTGATGAAGGGTACTTAGGCATCACCGTGATGTCAAGGGATTTGCAGAAGGGCTTAGTGCAAGCCACCAACTGCAGTGCATACAGCGCAAACTACGACGCGAGAGTGTTTTTGGCGGAGAATACTCTCGCCTCTGTTGAGGTCATGAACGTGGAGCGCCAGGCTCAAACTCTCATCGAGGAGTCTTTCTCGTACAACTACTTCGGTCAGTTCCAGGATATGATTTCTGGACGTTGTATGGCAGGTTCTACCGAAGCTCCGCTATGCTTCATAGATGGCGATACTCAGGAAGCTCTCGGTCCTCTTCTGGTTTCCACAACATCCGGCAATTTCACTTTCAGCGACACCATCCCACATTTCATCACCTCACTCATGCAAAACGCGTCTATCAGCCTCCTCTCTGGAAAAATCAACTATAATTTCAGTCACGACATCGCTACCAATCTTCAATACTTGAACTCGACCTGTTCCTCGTCAAGTACCGTTTACATCTACAATCCGGTGCGACTCTTCTCAGTGTACGGAGTCGCTTTGGCAGTCACGACAATACTCGCGATTTATGGTTGCCGCCTTATTCTTCGCAATGGTAAGGAAAGCAACCTTGTGCTTTCCGATATCACCAGGATTGCCTTGAACGGCGACATAATCTGCACCAGAGAAGCAGGAAACGTCCACGACTTAACGAAGCTTCGATTGCAAGTTAGGCGCTCTGATCTCGGACACCAGAGATTCGTTATGATCCAGGACTCGGAAGTGAAACTCGATAAATCGGAAGACCCAGTCGAGTTGATAGAAGTACCGTCGGAGGAATCTACTATCGGCATTAAAGTTGATGTTTATCGTAAGTTTCAGTTTTCTCTGGTACGGATCGAGACGATAATTGCTGGAATTTTCATCCTTAATTATAGCTCGACGGAAAACCTTCATGGCCATCCACTGGAAGATGATTCTACTGATCGTCGGGACGGCATGCAGTTTGGTCCTGAATCACTTGTTCTATCGCTACCTCAACGGGAAGGTGCCACGCTCGCCATTGCGCTTCTCCAAGTCTTCTAGATTGTTATACAACCAGACGATTGTGAGCGACGTCGGCATCGCGCTCGCATACATAGGTCAAACTCTTATTGCGATTGCGATACTGAGTTCATGCGATCAAATCTTCTGGCGCGCTTTGCGAGATCGAGGGCACTCCATTTCCAGTATTGATTCCACTATGAGGGTACAAAGCGGACCCTTCACTTTGTCAATCCTCCCAGCCCTTCGAGTCAGCGCATTCGTGCCCCTCCTGGTGATTTTGGCGGCCTTGACATCATTAGTGTCAATTTTTGCTCCAGGGTCCATCAAGGTCAATCAGGATTTCCAACATAGCGAAACTTGCACCATCCTTGCACCTCGAAATTTGACGGCGTTAGCGGTAAACGCGACTGTGGAAGACCTAACCGTTGGCAACAATGGTCCTCTTCAAACTGTCTTCTCTTCGGGGACGTATATACCCCCCACTCCGGCTTGTGGAACAAATCCCGCCGCTTCGAGATGCAATTACGACCTCCAATTCTCGGGACCAGGTTTTGATTGCGAGGAGGTGGCGAAGTCGAGCAATTATTCATCGTTCATATCACCAATCTTCGGCAACGATTCTGGACCCCATTTATTCCAAACGGATTTCATACCTCAGACTGCCGACAATCTGACATTGCGGATACTCGTTCAGACTTGGGATGTGAAGCGAAGTTCATACCAGGCCGCCCAATGCACGGGCGTCATACGCTCGTATACGGTCTCCGTCTCCCAAACCAATTTCAGCACTCCATCTATTTACGTGACCGATTCGCAGGTCGAGTCAGTCGTTCACGCCAACAAATCTCAGCTACTCACATTTGCGGAGACCTTCGTATACGACTTGATGTTCCTACTGAACAGCACGTGGGCGTACACATCAGACGGATTCCCTTTCTTGCAAGGATATTTTCCGACGGCAGAAGGCATAGGGTCCCTCCAGCTCGATGGCAATATTACGTGGGTCGAAAATCTAGCGGGCGCGCTGGAGGAATATTCTCAAAACGCGACGCTGAGCATCTTGTCCGGACAAATCTTGACATTGAATCCCGAAGTCCCCGATATCCTGGAAAATGTCTCGTCAACCTGCACTTACACGTTTGCTGCATACGAGTACACACCTCAACGGTTGCTTCTGACGTACGGCATCGGAATATCCATCGCCTTCATATGCATTATTTTGGCATTGATTGCCATTCGGAGAAACGGAGTGGAGGAATCCATGGATTTCTCCAGAGTGCTTAGGGCGGTCTTGAACGAGAAAATGCACTCCGCGAGGCACATTTTGGACAAGGACACTATCATTAAAGTGGATGAAACTGCGGGGGGAATATTCACTCCCATGAAATTATAGGTCGGAGGTGGCAACGTTGCGTTTCAAGGTCTGTACTTCCGGAATGTTCTCCTGCTGGCCTCTTGATTCTGTTTTTTTTCCTTGTAAAATCCAACGATCTACACATTGGACCAGCGCTCTAAGACGATACCCTTCTTGAATCGATCGTCAATGAAGCTTCCCTTTCTTCGCGAGTCCGCTGAACGATCTTTCGAAGGCGGTGACTTTTTCATTGTTTTCGTTGTTTTCGTGTGGTTAGTTGCACATTAGCATTGGTACGGCACTGGTCGGTGAAAACATCGCGACGACACGGATGAAGAAGTTGGACGATTTGATGAGTATTTCTTTTCTTGTCAAAATTTGACGTCCAGCGCTGATCTCTTTGTTATCGTTCATTCCAATTTCGGTTTTTAGCGAAGACCGCTGACACATGGATGATGAACCTTGTGATACAAACTCCATTGAGCGTTCAGACGAGTCAGACGATGATGACGAGCTACAAACACAAACACGACAAATAACGAAGCGACATGCGATTCGATCGAACGTCGATGGAGACCTTTTGCTTTCAGCTTCAGAGTGTGCAAAGTACACTTACAACTGGCCTTCGCGACGGACACGTTAGACGAACACCTTGGAGACGCTGGTCACATGGGGACCCCAACGTATTTTATCCACATCATGATTTATCAAAGCGCCGCGATGATTTCAAGTTCGCACAGCCATCTACTGCGAAACGTACAAGTCACTACCGTTTCTGAGCTATAATTGACGTTTATAAGCTAGGTATAAAGGGCGGAATCGACTGTCTCCGCATCTAGTCCATCGAACCCACCGCACTCACAGGACTTTCCACACCTCCATACCCATCTCGTCAAAACTTCGTTCCCTCGGTGTCCTTTTCCATGTTTTTTGGATTCGGATTGAGGAGGCACGAAGGAGATAGTAAGTGGTGTTATCAAAAGTTATTGAATTAAACTAATGGCATGTAGAAGATGGTGTCGCAAAAGGGGAATACGCAGTAGTCGGTCCTCGTATCGAGCGGAAACCACGTCTCTCAAGCTATCGAGACATCGTTCCATTGGCACCCATAATCGCCTGCCTTATTTTTGGCACCGGCCTCATGCTCGCTCACCATCTCTTCTACACATATCTGAATGAGAAAATCATATCACCATCCTCACTATCAGATCCTATCTCTAACTTCCTGATGGAGCAGAGAAACGTCAATTTCGTTGGGACCTCCATTGCTCATGGCGCTCGCATCTTGCTTGCAATGGCAATCGGAATAACTTTCACTCAATGGTTCTGGAAGACAATTCGTTCGACAAGCCACACCATCACCCAAATCGATGCGATCCTAAATTGTGGACAATCCCCTTTCCATCCCTCAGCATATCGAGCGGCGAAGGCATCGTCCGCGCTGTACGCCATATCCCTGGCTGTCTCGGCAACAGCATTCATTGTCATACTTTCGCCCGGTTCGCTTACTATTTTAACCGGATTTCAGCAACAAATACCTTGTTTGGTTCCAATTGTGCCTCAACTCGGAGAAATCACGGCGGACGTCTACGGAGACACTTATGTTGAAAACATTGACACAATTCTGAAGGCCACACTTCTATCGAACTCGTATCTCCCTCCATATCGAGGATCGGAAAGTGGATTCGATATGAGTGGACTATGCGGCAGCTTATGGGCCGGGCTTCAGTCTTGTTCTTACAACCTGTCCATTGCTGGACCCACGTTGACCTGTGTCGACGTCTCTCTTAGCACAGACTTTACTTCCTTCCTCACTCCGCACAGCCGCGAAGGCCCCAGTAGTGCGGATTTCAACTCAACGCTCGAACTTACGACAATCTGGAATGCCACAGTTCATGAAAATTTGGCGGCTATCACCATACTGTCGAGAGATTTGGAGAAGGGTCTGATAGAGGCTATCAACTGTAGTGCTTACAACGCAACCTACAACCTTGGCGTAAGTTTCGAGGGAAACCTTCCGGCCAAAATTCAGGTTCGAAGCGTAGATGGAGACTCCGTCCCTCTGCAGATCAATACATTCTCAGATTTCTACGCAAAAGCGGCCTTGAATGCAATATCGGGAATGTGCTTCGCGGACAACTCGGAGACTGGGGCAATGACATGCAATACAACTCTTGGGCCGTTGATAGCGGCAACAGCAACAGGCAATTTCACTTTCAGTGACAACATTACTCACTTTGCGGAATCATTCGTGCAGAACGCCTCGATCAGCCTCCTCTCAGGATCGATCTATTATGACTCCATTTATGACGAATACGCATTCAACACCACGACGTTTGATACGGAACCCGTACTCACCGAACAAACGTGCTTGGCACCGACCACCATATACTCCTACAACCCAATACGTCTAATTTCAGCGTATTGCGTCCCATTGGCCATCGCGGTCTCATACGTCATCTATGGATGCCGGTTGATCTTACAGTCTGGTATAGAACACGAACTTCGCATTTCTGACATCATCAAATTTGCAATAAACAGCGACATAATTCATGTGGGCAAGACGTCAAACAAGGGGGATTTGAAACGAGTAGAGATACAATTCTCTGGCGCAGATTCCGGACAGCAGAAGCTCTTCGTTATTTCTGCACGAACATTCGCTTACAATGACCTACAGGGGCCTTCAGAGTCAGACCGTCGTGAGTTTATTCTACGCTGGGCATTTCTATCGAAGAACTGAACATTTATTGTGTCTTTTTTTCACCCTTACCTGCAGGCCACCAGGAACCCACCAAACCCGTGCTTTGGAAGATGCCCCTGCTCGTCCTGGGGATTTTATTGACCATGATTCTCAATCACGCATACTATCATTTCCTCCACGGAAAACTGCCCAACCGATCGTGGCAGCTTTCCCATCCAACAGCATGGCTGCTAAACCAAACAATAAAGAGCGACATAGGTACTGCACTCGCCTACCTGGGTCAGACATTCCTTGCAATCGGAATCGGTATTTCATCCAAGCAGATTTTCTGGCGTATAATTCGGCAGCACAGGCACTCCATATCCGGGATCGATTCCCTGATGAGGGTGGAGAACAACTTATTCTCTCCTTCAATTATTTCCGCAATTCGTGTCTCTAGAAGTGTGCCATTCCTTGTGCTTCTAGCGACCTCGGCGTCATTGGTGTCAATATTCGCTCCGGGTTCCATAAAGATCGCTGAAGATTTCAAGGAAGTCAAAGATTGCACAGCACTGGTTCCCCAAAATCATTCAACGTCAGTGACAAACACAACATTAACACTTGCCGACGTCAACAACTCAGCTATCCAGGCCGTCGTCTCGTCGGGAACTTACCTGCCTCCCTTCAATGCCTGTGGATCATCGCAATGCACTTACGAACTTCATTTCACGTGGTCAGGCCTCGATTGCGAGAAAACGACGACGTCAAACAACCATTCTTCCTTTGTTTCCTCGACGGTCAGCAGTCCAAATGTGGCTCTATTCCAGGCGGACATTCCATCATTGACCGCGGACGATTTGGAATTGCAAATGATTGTCCAGGTTTGGGACGTTGTTTTGTCGGAATATCAGGAGGTAACCTGCACAGGCGTCATTCGCTCGTACTCCGTCCTCATCTCTGAGACTGGTGTTTCGACGATCAATCGGACGGAATCTCAAGTCATATCAGTCATTCACACAAATACTTCTCGCTCACTCACATTCGCGGAAAACCACGTATTAGACTTTATAACACTACTCTCGAGAGTATCAGCTTTTATCCAAATCCCAGATGACCCGCAAGAATCACCAGAGCTGATAGTTCTTGGTTCCATCCCGTTGCAGAACGGCATAGGGACAATGCTGGAAAACGGAAGTATTACTTGGAGCCCGGATTTAGCTTACTCACTGGAACAACTCTCTAATAACGTGACGCTGAGCGTCCTATCGGGACAAGTCCAGAACTTCCATCCAGGCGCACCCAATATCCTCGAAAACGTCACAATACCCTGCACTTATATCATCACCGCATATGAGTACACACCTCAGCGATTATTCCTGACCTATGGAATCGGTATTCTCATAGCCACTCTTTGCACAATTTGGGGGTCCTTCGCCATTCGGAAGAATGGAGTGGAGGAATCGACGGACTTCTCCAGAATGCTTCGAGCCATCCTGAACGAGAGGATGTACGCCGCGAGGGATAGTTTGGACGGAGACACCATCGTCAAAGCCGATGACACGCCGGAAGGAGATCTTGCTCCTGTGGATATTTAGAGTCCACAATGTCAGTGGTGTTTTATACGGGTTTTTTAAAATCGCATGATACTGACTTGTCTTTTTTCTTTCCAGCCGGAGTTCCAAGAGGTTCGCGGATTATTCGGCGATTTTTCTTAAATCCCTTCCCCCCGATTATCTTCATGTATCAGTGCTTCAAGTTCATGGACCTATAGAATCCCAGAATCTTGTTTCTACAATCCACCGTGACTTCGTTCAGTGTAATGTTTCGAACACATTTTTTGCTTCGCTTTTGGACATTTGTTTTTTTATATGCTGATGGACGATTGACGCCAGTGGATTCCCCCATGCTTGCGGCGTCGTGGGTTCTCTGTAGTACTAGGCTGTTACATGTCGATACATCATGGATTACTGAGCTTGCAGACGTACCAACTATTGATACGAACATTCCCCCACTTCCTCTCGTACCATCTTAGCTTTCTATCTTTTTCAAGTGCATGCGACAATAATTTTGTCCCGTGAGTTTATCGCCACGTGCATATCGGACAAGACAGCTTCATGAGACTCAGACAACTTCGTGGCCGTCACGAAGGCGATACAGGATACGTCGAACACCTGTCAATCGCTCGAGCTTCCCTTCTTTGCCGCTTCTAACAAGAGCATATCAGGCGCGCAATCACGATGCACGTCAGCGCCGTCAGAGCGTTGCAACGGTCGGTGAGGCTGGGAGGAACGGCATTTCGAGCAGAAAAAAAGTCCATGCACAATCTATCTAAGAAGAGCATATGTACTATGTACACCCAAAGCAGAAGAGGAACGAACGTCAATGCAGAGCGGAGGGGAAACCAGAAGCAAATTACAAGGCAAAATCCCGGGGTAATGATAGATAAAGATAAGTCGGAGGGGAAAGTGTCATTGTTCGTCACAAGTCATCACATACACACGCACACGGACCGACACTCAGACTAGAGCATCAGCGTCCAGAGCGCGGAGAGAAGACAGGTCAGCGCGGCGAGCAAGAGGGGTGCGCCTGCGTCGACCGACGAGCGCCATGCGCCGTTCGCAATTGCTGGGAAGACCGTCGCGAACAGCAGATTGGGATCGGGTGTGCTCTGGAGCGTGATGGTGGGCACGCCGGACGCGGGGGAGGGCGATGAGCCGTTCGTGGGTGTCGAACCCGCGGCGAGGATGGAAAAGCGTTGAGAGGACCCGTACATGACGCCGTGTGTCGAGTTGAGGAAGAGCAGGAAGTAGTCGTCTGCGGGCGGGAGGTTTTGCAGTGCGATGTCCAGTTTCCCGGAATTTGCGGGGGCTAAGAGTTTCGAGATGAGGCGTCGTTGTCTTGGGTGATCAGCAACAAATAGAACGCACCGTTCGCAGCGATCATCCAAACTCCGTCTGCGCTTAGCCGTGCGAGCTCAATATCCATCGCGTTGACGCCGTCCAACAACCCCTTCGTCCATTGGAGAAGATTTGTCTGCCCGTTGATCCACGCCGTCGATTGGGAAGGTGTGTTCACTTTGAAGTACGCTGCACGACGATGAGCAAGATAACCGAAGCTTTCGTGAATACTTACTTGATCCAGCAGCAAGTGAGGGAGACGCGAGGAAGAGAGATGCGACGAAACCGATGGCGATACGTGAAAAGTACATGATCTTGTTTTGTCTGTTCTTCAGGGGAAATGTGCGTTGAGGTATTTTTCTTGGTGAAGGGCCCGGATTTTGATTAAAGAAAGTTTGCAATGTAAAGAGCGATGCTAGTTGAACGAAGAAAGGCGGCGAGGCGGGATGAGTGTTGGTGAACGCTGAGAGCGATGGTCGTCGTCGGGAGGAAAGAAGTTGTGAGGCACACGGGCGGGGAACGACGAGCGGGAGAGTTGCCTTTTGTGGCTGCCGACGTGCCGGGCGGCAATACACCGACCTTTCCGCGCAAAAACTGCAATCCAGAACCTCCATCGCTAGCGTTTTCCAAGAATATTATGGCAACCTGCGGGGCTAGCAAAGTACTGTAGTCCTGAAAAGGAGGAAAGATACTTCTGGGCTCATGGGTGGTAGAACTACAGAACTTGAATATTAGCTTGAATATCGTTTGATCAAAATCGTGGGAAGTGCTAGGTTGGAGGACCATGGAGGAGGTCGCGAAACTGCTTCGCCTCTAACCAGCTTGCTCTCGACATCCTCAAAGTATTTCGCTGGAAAGGAGACGATTTACGTACAAGACACAATGCAAGGCGCTTCCTTGGGATGATTAACATGCACACACGAACTATGATTGGACTTGGGCGTTTATCTTTGGCGTGTTCAAGTTCTCGGTGCGGTGCATGCCCTTTGTTGCCACTCAACCTGCTCACCTCGATTCTGTCAGATTTCCCCACTTTTAATGTCCTCGATATATTCAAGCAGTACAAGTAGCAGCTCAAATGCATCCTCGAACGCAAGCGAGCTAAGCCTCGCAACTATCACCTCTGTTACCACTAATACCACCAACCTCACCGCCTCCGACCTCGCAGGGCCAGGACGAAATGTCGGAAAGCTGTATAACCTCGCGGGTCGGGCTCTGGAAAGGAGGTTCAATAAATTAGTAAATGCAAGATCTAGGAGCAAACGGGGCTCCGGCTCGATCTCCTCGTCGACGGCGGTGACCTCTACTAGCCTGCAGGCTGCGGGACCCGACACTGCCATCAGTCGTCTCTCCATTTCCGACCCCTTGTCCGAGCATGCGTCGGTAGACGAAAGCGAGGAAGACAGCAACGATGAAGAGCTGGCCAATATAAACGACCTCGATGACTCGGACGGCTTTCGATACCCACCCTCCCCTTCCATAGCGAGTACCATGGACCTTAACATCAATTTCTCGAGCCTCACGCTCTCCACGAACGAGACGGCTTCCAATATCGCTGGTCCCGGACGGCTACTCGGAAACCTGTACAGCAGAGGCGGCAGGGTTTTGGAATCTCGCATCAATGTACTCGCAACGTTAGCTGGTCGAGGACCCGACGCTGCGTGCAAGCGGATAAAGGATACGATGCGCAAAGGACTCCTGACGGATTCCTCGAGGCTTCATGAAGCAGCATTCCGTGACTTCAAAGGTCTTTTTGACCTCACCGTGGAGAAGAATGGGTTGGACTATGAGATCAAGAAGTTGCTCAATTATACTAGGTAATTGCATTCATTACTGTTGCAATACGATCGAGGAATTTAATCTACCATGATAGGTCCTCGATCCCTGCGACGCGACAACGGGCTTTACATCACATAGCAACGCTTGCTATCGAGGATACTTATCTGCGAGGGATGTTCAATGCCTACGGTGCCGATAGGCTTCTGCAAGATCTCAAGGCCCGAGAAAAGAAATACCGAGCAACAGACAGCGATGCCTTCTTCCCTCATCTTCGGAAAGCGCTAGTGTCGATCTCCAAGAACGAAGTGAACGATATCGTCAGGAAGTCGGAAAGAGACGCAGCCGGGAATTCGACCGACATGTTCTACGATCTCATACCTTATATGAAAGATCAGAACCAATCTTTTCTGGCGCTAAGGCACATCAAGCGCACGATAGAAATGGCTGGGAGACCTGACGGACCGGATTTCCAGTTTCATGTGTATACCGATATGGCGGAACGTCTCGCGGACTTGGTTTTTGCGTTTCCGAGCTTAGTAGAATGGGACACCGTCGACTACATTTGCAAAGCTGCGTTCACCTCTTACCGGTCGTACTTTCGCGAAGGTGCACCTCGATTTCACCAGACACTGGCGAAATGGAACTCTCTTCTTGCGACATCGATGCTGTACGCCATTTCTCATTCATTTTCGTCAATTAATTAAGTAAAATTTACGTCTTTCAGTTATCCTCATCTCTTGCCCCAAACTACCGCGTTCTTAATCCATATGACGGACGTCGAGCACCATCTGAACCCAGAGAACGCAAATCCGCAAATCTCGAAGGCTGACTTCATCGCGCTCCCGGACCACAATGATCTTGATCCCTCTTCGTTTGCGTCGATAGGCCTTTACCCCGCGTTAGTACTGGAAACGCACGCTGACCCCTCGCATCTGCTTGAACCATCCCATCCTTCATCGTCGACGGAAATCTGCCGCATCGATGGACTAAACGAGCTCAGGGCGCGATACATTCAACCGCAGCTCCAACCACTTTGGCGTAATCTATCCAAGATGCCTGACATGATATTGTCGGAGATATTGGCAGAGCGGGCGTGGAGTTGGAATAAACTCCTCTTCATTGAGCGTGTTCCGCGGGAACCTGTGTTGCGAAAACTTTGTAAGAGGTTGGCGCCCTTTGTGCTTCGGTGCGTTTCTCTTCGTTTTTATAAGAGCATATCTAATTTTCCCGACCTACCTGAATAGCGATGGTGAACTGCGGGAGAACGCTGAACGTCGGATTAGGCTGATTATGCAGCTGGATAGATACTGCAGATCAGCCATGACCGACGCGCTCATCGAGCTTTTCAGTGACACATCGAGCTCGCCTGCACATATGCAAATGATACCCTTCAGACCAAACCGAACGAGCCTCGATTTCGTTGTGACCGATAGGGACTTCTGCCGATGGGTGTATCGACATCGTAGTACGGATGGTGGGCGAACGCATATCCGGAAGGTACGTTCTATTGCACCTTTTGAATTTCCCTCGTTGATAGTTTGTTTTTGGCTCAGTACCCTCCTTATTCGAAGTCGAATCCCTGTGAGATATGCCAGCAGAAGGGCATCTGGGAAGATTGGCTGAAGCTGAATGGCGAATCGGCTTCGACGCACTCCGAAGTCCTCAATGCCTCACCGAAGCAGCTACTGCTACTTGAAGTGCTGCCATCACAGACGTTCTCTGCCAAAGGACACCTTCCGGTGCTCGTCGGTGTCACAGATAGCGGCGAACGCGAATACCTTGCGAGCGTCCTTGGGTCCGCGAAGTCGCGCGCTGATCAAGTCGATAGACCCTTGGGCAGTCCGTTGACTACCGTGACGGATGGTGCACGTTCCGCGCAATACTATGATAATTCTGAAGGGATGGAGACGTCAGAGCACTTTTGGGTGATAGTGCTTCGATATGATACCACGAGTGAGACCGAAGACAAGGTGAGAGCGGAGGGAGGGAAGGATGTGACTGGGCAGTGTCATTGGATATAATAGCAAGGTATGTCGTTATTGGTCACATTCTCCGCTCACATGCTAAATTTCTTGTACGCCAGGTAGACCTAGATTCAAATTCAATTTTTGACTATTACACACGACACGCCGTTCGATTAAGCCTTCTTGATCGCTGCGACCGCCACCTGTTCCTCAGCTTGTACCTCCTTCCAGGCCGGGAGGGAAGAGATCTCCTCCCACCACCTGATGAACGACGTCAGTTCGTGATTCTTCAGGGTAAAACTTTTAATTCAGATGAACAGACCTGGCGACGTTCGGACGCTTCGGGTCCTCGAGGTTCAGTGCTGGCGCTCCGGGCTTCAGCTGCAAGGTCGCCTTGGTGCCATAGGGCAAGTGGAAAAGGTCTGCAAGAGTCAATTCCTAGTACCAAATATGAGTACGCATGGAAGGAAGAGAGAAGACGAGTCAACCCACATTTCCTCCGAGATACTTATACTTCCCCAAGATGACCTCGTACGCGTCTAGCTTGGCCTCGAGCTCAGTCTGCTTCTGAGACGCGACCGTCTCGTCGGGAACGGTTCCGCGGAAGAGGGGGCTACAATATGTAGAGGTAAGCACAGCTCAATGAACCGACTTCAATTTGAGTTACGTACCCAAAGATGCGCTCAGCGACGAGTTTGGAGGCGTGAGGATCAAAGTCGTTGTTCTCGATGGATATGGCCTGCTCGAAGAGCGCGTTTTCCTTCACGCCCTTGGGCACGAGCTTACCATCGCCATGCGCAGCGCTCAAGTAGCGCGCGATCGCGCGGCTCTCAAACAAGATGAAACCGTCATCGTCCTATCACACAACATATTCAAATCGATGTCGAACTCGAGGAGATTTAGGTGACTCACGAGGTACGGGATCTGACCGAAAGGGTGCTTCTTCAGGTACTCGGCCGACTTGTGCTCCTTGGCCGCAAAGTCAACGCCGACGACCTCGACGGGTACCCCGAGTTGTTTGGCGGTGACGAGCACGCGCTGCGTGCAAGTAGCCATGGCACTGCCGTAGATTTTGATGGCCATTGTGCTTTGAGCGAAGAGTTGGAAAATGGACTCGAAGTGTAGATGGAGATGAGAGAGAGAGAGAGAGAGGTGGGTTGTTGATTGATACTTTCAAAGTGCTGGTATGCACCCGTATTTATAGCAAAATGGATCGTCACTGTGCCTTTCGTTTGCAGACGTTTGTGATAGGTTCCGAGGACGGCCTTAGGTCAGCATCGTCAGCATCAGTACGTCGTATTTGCCTCGCGTCAAAGAATCGATTCGCCCTGATTACACCATCGTAGTGAAGCCGTAAGGCGAATTATGTCAACTACGTTGCCATTGGTGACTTTCCCCAACCGTCGACTGAGCATACAGCTAGTTGCCTATTTCGACTTCAATCCGAAGGCAAAGCGCTGAAGTTGCCATTTTGAACGTAGGTGGGGGAGTTCGTCGTTGCTGGATTAATAATCCTTATTCGCGCTACAGATCATTGACACGGGCAGGCATATATGCGCGAGAAATGGGTGACAAAGCTGGGGCGGAAGGTGCGGAATTTGTCTATGTCCAGCGCACATTCGGGAATAATAACACCCTTTCATCAAGGTTATGGGATATGATGCGGTGACGGTTTATTATAAAATATAATTTTGACTTACAAGCGTAAAGCTAAGCGTTGCTTGTACTGTCGATGCCCTTGTTCTGTCGGTTTGTCATTTCCTGTAAGCATTCAAGTTGGCTAGAGGAGTACTACTAATAATTCTCTGGTGTCTCAAGGTGTCATGGTAATATCGATTTTCAACTATACACCGACTAATGCTGTTTGTATCTATCATCAAGCACCTCCAACGTGATTATGCGAAAGGAAAGATTTTCCGGTAGACTCAAGCTTTCTTTGTCGCTTTCATGGCAGCGGTGCCCTTCTGCCCTTCGGTATCAACTGTGATCCACGCAGATAGCGAAGTGAGCTCTTCCACCACCTCAATGATCTATGAGCGATGGATAGCTTCACTGCATGTAGGAAACGGCGAAACGCATCTCCCTACGTTTGGTCTCTTTTCATCGACGAAAGGCCAGCTGGCAGTTTTGTTCCGGCTGCGCCATGACTGCGAATCCTACACCCATTGGCAATTGATATGTAGAAAGCTAACGCGTAATCTTTAGAATGGCCATTGCATTAGGAACCAAGTTGCACTACTCGATCGATGCTGCTTGCTCGATGAGCCATTGTCTTTAATAGCCCGGAGCGTCAGCTTTTGCCACTATGCGCGAGGCGTAAGTGTCTCGCACTGGCAATGGCTCGACCGTCGAAAAGTATGAAGCCATCATCATCCTATAATATCTACACCTTCAATGTTCACGACTTGCTTATCTTCAGAACCGAGAACGAACCAAGTCGAGTACTTTCCCGAACGGATGTATCTCGAGGAACTCAGGCGTTTTGAGCGATTCGTAATCCACGGGCACGACTTCAACAGGTACACTGAGCTCTCTGGCGACGACTTGGACGTGGAAGCGGTATTTCTGAGGACCATTTTCTGAAGAGAAGTTGCGTTTTACGGGGACTAGGAGACTAGGAGGTGTGTAAAATTCGTGGTGGAGGAGATTATAGAACGCTGTTGCGCTGTTGAGGTTATTCTTGTTGTCTCCATCCAAGAGTCGTTTTTATATCGCTACGCGGGCCTGGGATGAGATGCAGTAGATTGGTTTTTTGTTGCTGCAAAAACAGTCGAGAAGTAATGAGCAGAGACCTCCGATCAGTGTGCGATCAAATGCTGTGCATCCATGATCGACGTTCTCGCGAAGCACTCGCTCTGATTCAGACTTCGATGAGGCACCGTTTTTAGGAAATTTAAATTCAAGAAAAAATCGGTACACTACCATGAACTTCACTTGGAGTCCGTGATAGGGAGGGGACTCACCCCCTTCATCGCCGGCGTGCGATATCGATGTACCAGGATCACTTGGCCGGCATCGTAAATCAAGCGCTGAGGTGGGTGGACATGTGAATGTGAATGTGTCGCATAACGTAGTAAGACTATGTGATTCCTTGAACAGTATCTATGTCCCGGCGCTTCAAGAGGCGGCGAGAACTTTATTTTTCGATTATATAGCGGTAGGGGGTGGGTGGGTGGTCAAGGCCGCTCGAGATGACCAAAAAAAAGTCAAACCTGAGAATTTTGCAGAATAAACAACACCGTTGGATGCGCAACGATCCTAGCTTCCTCCTCGACTCAAATACAGCACAGAATCAAGATTCTGTGAATTGGAGGAAGCCATTTTGTCGTCGGAAATGTCACCGGCTAACCATAGCCGGTGCTTTTCCCACGGGGGCATCATTCGCGCGATAATAAAATCCGCCGCCTCTTGCGGCGCTTGCACAATTTCTAACACAGAAGATAACACGGTATAACTGGTACATCGATTTATATGTTTATTGTTGTATACAAGCTTCAACACCAGCCAAATACGAATGTGACGTACACTAGAAGACAAGGAACAAACCAAATGACACTAAGGGCACATACAACAACACACCGTAACTGATATCCAAGTGACAATGGGTATAATAAAGTCCATAACGGGGTAAAGGGGCCAATACAGGGATGGGAATGATGACGATGAAGTCCTAGTGCGAGTGAAGGATTAGACGGAACCCAAGCATCCGCACCACTTCGCCCAGAGACCCTATTGCGAAAGAAGATCGGAGACGTCAGGAAAGGATAAAATACCCAATAGATATATTTCGCACCTGTGCCTTCGCCTTCGCATCGTCGTACTTTTGCTCCGCATTCTGTTCAAGGTTGTTCGCGGTTTGCTGGAAATCTTGGGACTGGGAGAGATGTTCCACAGTCTCCTTGCCCGCCTCCTTCGCAACACCCGTCATGTACGACTTCGGGATACTCTCGCTCGTCTTCTGCTTCTGTGGGGCTGTTTGAAAGTCGAAGATGAGTGAAATGAGGTGAAATGAACAGCTTCCACTCACTCATTGAGGGCGTGGCGCCTGGCTGATGCTGCTGCATCTCAGGCTGGTGTACTTCTTGGGTATGCGACATGTTTTCACGAAAGGAGGGACGAGGGGAAGAAACGAGGGAGGTTTACGACGAGAGGCGCCTGTAGTGAGCAGTAAGGACGGAAGATGGGGGTATGATTGAGAGTTCGTCTAGGCGCACATTTTATACAGCAGCTGCGCAGAAAAAAGTTAGATTTTCCTCCGATCTACGCCATCAACACGTTTGTATTGAATCTCAGGCTAATTTGCTGATTTGACAGATGATCGTCCACGTTCCGTGCCTTTCGCATGCGGCTCTTTCAATTGCTTTCGGATCGCCGCCAAGCGTGACGATCTTTTGCGTGCAGAACTCCGAGCGCCACATGTGCAGAAATCGCAAGTGCAGTGAAGGTCCTGAAACTAGATTTCATCTAGAAATTGTGAATATTCAGTTACATAAGTTAGCGCGCAACGAGATACATCACTCCGAGAACAAAGCTTGAGTCTGACAGCTTGAGAGGGAACTGTCGAAACAAATTGGCATGCCAACAAATCGGATGTCTGCGAAAAAGAAATAGAAAAGGGGAAACAATGACGCGTGACAGTAAAGACTGTGACAAAGCCTAGCCATATATGTTTATGACCGTCACGTCGCGTGTGTGACACTTTGAGCAGCGCGTTTAAAGGCAAGCAGCGCTTTGCAGCTTGTCCACCTTCATCCACCTCGTTTTCTTTGTGGCATTCAATGTCTCCCTTTTCATTCTTACCACAAGTCTCGAAAGTTGACACTGATCATGTCATTTATGTACGAGAACTGGCCCATTTCCGACGTTTCGTTCAACTTACCTTCGTCTCGACGGAAGCTCATCCAAAGTGCTTTCGATCCAGAATTGAATACCGATCAGCAGAGGCAACGACAACAAGAGCTGCATCAGGCGCAAAAGAGATACGAAGCTTGGGGTCTCGTCGTGCCGCTGTTGGAGCACCCAGACCCAAACGTTCAGTTCTTTGGCGCGCATACACTTCAGGTCAAGATAAATCGCGACTGGTGCGTTATCTTTTAGTCCGGACACGTTCTCAGCTTACATTTTATGGACAGGGACAACTTTCCGAAATCCCACTCGACAGACTTTCGCGATGCCTTGCTTCAGATGGTCACCCAATGCATAGCTACAGGGAGGGCCAAAGTTACACTCCGAAAGCTCTTCGTCGCAGTGCGTCCCGTATCATCACACTTAAACTCCCAAACAACGCTGAGTACATCACGCCTTCAAATCCCGTAACGACATAGCTCACCGCGTTGGCACTCAAACTCGCACCCGAGCACCCATCCCAGTGGCCAGACTGGATCCTCTCTGTCGTAACGATTCTTTCTGGGGGCGGTGCACCACCCGAATACCTGCTAGAATTCCTAGAAATAGCCGCAGAAGAATATGGATCGTCAGATCTGATCCCGACAAAGAAGTGAGTGAGGATCGCAGTACTGCTTCGTTACTTCTGTAATTCTTCCTAACTCTTCTATTAGGGCACGAATGGAACAATCAATTATGGATGCCGTTCCCATTGTCATGCAAGCAACTTCCGCATCGCTCGCCAAAAGCACGCCTTCGGAGGCAGAGAAGCAAGCGGCTTTTAAATGTCTCGCTGCATGGGCGCCACTACTAAGAGCAGAGTATGTGTTTATGCATCGCTATTCTCTCACTGTCTAACATATGTTTGTCCAAGCGAAATCACGTCATGTGTTCCGATGCTCATTCAATTGCTCTCTTCCGAATCGACTTTCGTTGGGGCATCAGATGTCTTGCAAGAGATTCTACTGTCCTCGGCGATTTCTGATGGTGCTGGGTCGAAATCGGTTACAGAGCCCCTTCTCGACTACCTTCAGCAAGGCGGCGTCGTTATTGTGCAGCAAATGGAAACCTGTACAGCCAAATATCGATCTTGCTCATAAATCCTCTTCTGACAAATCTTTTGGTTTAGCTGGATTCGTCGACGAAATAGCCCACTCATTATGCAAACTCCTTTGTGCACTTGGTGATCACTCCACGAGCTATATCGCGCTTCATATCACAGAGCTCAAGGTGCAGGCTTTCCTGAAGCTCATATTTTCATTTACTGCTCTCCCTGGCTACTTCGGCGTCGACGAAGAAGAGAGTGAGATGACAATGAGCTTCTGGTATTTGTTGCAAGAAACTCTGTGGAACGTGGATTTTCCGGAAGTGGTTACCCCGGGTCAAGACCAGTGGGCGGTTGCTACCGCACTGTACAAAGAGCTGGTTCTAGTGCTGAGAAGAAAAGTCGCTTGGCCTGAACGAAGTGTACTTGCAAAGTGGACAAAAGGTATGCATCTCGCGATTATTATACAGACGTATGTTCCAACCTGCTTACCTCCGTAGACCAGCGAGATTCGTTCCAAGTGTCCGCGCATAATACTTCACCACGTGAATCGAAACTAATTTTTTGCAGATACCGACGCGATGCGGGCGATACTCTGATCAATGCGTAAGTGACGCAGAATTTCCGATTATTTGCATACTGAATCTACCGCAGATACTACGTCCTCAAAAAGGATTTATTCCAGCCATTCCTTGAAGAATTGACCAAAGTACTCACCAGCCCGAAACCGTCATGGGAGGTATGTAGATGCTATTTTTAATCCATAACTCATTCCTGTGTCGCAGTTGAGCTCATATCGATGTTCTCCAGGATGTGGAAGCGATACTGCACTGCATCAACTCGGTGCAAGAAGCCGTGGAACTGGACGAGAACCCATATCTTGAGACAGTGTTCAGCGCAGACGTCTTAGGAAAGCTACCTTCCACAGGCAGCGATCGTGTGCGCGTCACAGCATTGAATCTTATAGGCAAATCCCAGATTCTTCTTTCGTTTACACGACTTCTAGCTGACGCCACTTCGGTTCTTGGGTTCTTTGGACAGGGTCTTATGCCACATGGTTCACGATCCATGTCGACAACAGGATGCTGTTGAACGTGGTCGACTATGTCGTGAAAGCACTAGACGAGCCGAGCCTGTGCCTCACTGCCGCGACCGCGTTGCGCGATCTTTGTGATACGAATCGCACGAAGCTTGCAGCCCACATAGACGCGTTCGGCCAGCTACACTCACGGATTGACAACATTCCGGTCAGTTATCCATTTATCACCTACTCTGCGATATTTGTCTGATAGTTTTTCCGCGTTGCACAGGATTCAGAAAGGACGAAAGTGGTACAGTCCATATCGAGTGTTATCCAAGCTTTACCGCCAGTCCAGGAAATACAACCCATTGAGGTTAGTCCCCCGATTCCTCCCCTTCACATATCCATCTCATCGTATCGGCATGAAAGGCAATTCTCAACCCTGTCATCGCGAAGCTTGCGACTGCGCTCAGTACGACTAACAACCAGGTAAGTGCCATAGAAGGGTCGTTCTATGCAAACCGTCATGATTTTGCGATGCAGCTTCCGGACGAATTGCGAAACAACATTATCCTGCAAATTCAAACGCTCAGCGGGTGCGCGAAGGGGCTGACTCGTACTTCAGACGTACTATTTGCCTTCGATGATTCTCCTGAGGCGAAGGCCGAATTGGCGCAGCTCATGCAAGCTCGCAAAGACCAACGGATCCAGGCGTTACGCGACAAAATTCTAATGTGTATCGAGGTTACTATGACTGCTTGGTCGACAGACGCAAGCACGGCAGACGTGAGTCCAATATTTATTTGCCATTTGTTCAAAGTTATCCTCACTAGTATCAACTCCTATAGGCATTGAGCGACTTATTCAAATCAATCACGGCTCTGCCTGCCGACATGACGCTCGTAAGTCTTCCGCCGGGCCCATTGCTGTCGTTGGTATGCGGGGCAATTCAGCAGGGCCCGAATGGCGTATGGCTCTCGTTGGCTAGCAAATTCATAAACCAACTCGACCCACCGTCCCTGCTCGTCTCGAAAGAATCCATTCCTGCTGATGAAGCAAAACGGATCGTACTAGATGCTCTACCACGTATAATTGACCCCTCGCTCAAGTTTTTCCTGATTGAAAATGCAATGCGAGAGGTGCGTCTTATTTCATTCCTCGCGCATATGTATGGTTCCTTATGCCTTCTTCTCATAGAACACTGAGGTCGTCCGAGACTTCTTCAATTGCATAGAAATAGTATGTCATAAACACCGTTGTGATTTCTAATACTAATTTGAATACTTACTTACAGGAAATTCGTCATTTCCCTCGAATTCTTTTTGAAATGGGTGAAGAGAGACTCGATGCTCTGATGACATGCGCCACCCGTTCCCTTGAATTACAAGAACGCTACTCGATCGTCTCCGCTTGCAGTTTCATGGTACGTACATATCCTCAACCATCGCTTCAACCTGAGATCCTGAACTCAAAAAAACGCTTGAATCATAGATCCAACTCATCATGAAGACAATGTCCAACGATTCGCTCGCGCCCCTTGCACGTCCACTGCTCCAGCGACACGGCAGAAACATCCTACACGCTCTCCTGTGCGGCCTCGCAGGCCTCTCGCCCGCGTCGACCGTGCAGAACCTCATCGAGCTCCTCGCAACGATGAATTCGCGTCTCGCCGAGGAGTGCAAGGTATGGATCCCCGAAGTCCTCTATGCAGTATGTATTTTGCTATTTCTCGTCCTAAAAGAACAACCGTCTCACGAAATATTTCAGCTCGACTTCGTGCCGTCGAAGGCTAGTATTGATACGAAGCAGCGCTTCGTGCAGACCATTGTGGGGTAAGTGACTGGCGCGTTTGAGACGACCTTTCTTTCTCGAATACTCACGACCACCGGATCGGTTTTTCTAGGTCAAAATCCTTGAAGAAAGTTCGCGATGCCGCACAGCACTTCTCTTTGGTCGCAAAGGGCCTCGAAGGCTCCAGTTTCGGTTATTCGTCGATCTCTATGTAATGCTACTTACACGTCTTTACTTCTTTTCGTCCTGTTCGTCCTGTTCGTCCTGTTCGTCGTCTCGTCTGCATATACAATGTTTTGTATACCACTGTATCCATCACACAACTCACTCACACTGTATTTGATAGAGGAATGAGATCTATACAAAGATAAAAAAAGTGTATAACTTTCATTTTACTTAGAATGAGTGTATTACTACAACATTCGAAGGAAGAGAGGTGAAAGAAAAAGAGGAGGAAGATGGTACGTGGATGATGTTGGAACAAGTTGAAGGGATCAATTACAGTAAACAAACGATAACAAGACGACGTGCATAATGAAAGTCATTTCAACAGTTCTTCTCCGCAACCCTACTTCTTTCAATTTTTAAGCTTGACCTTTGGCCTTGGCTGCCATCTATGAGAAAGAGGTTAGCATAGGAATACAAATGACAAAAAGAAAACGACTAACCAGGTTCAATGCAGAGCCGGCCTTGAACCATTCGATCTGGCCCTCGTTGAAAGAGTGCGCAAGCTCGATCTCGTCCTTGCTACCGTCCTTGTGCTTAGATACGAGCGTCAAGTTCTTGCCAGGGGCGAAGCTCTCGAGGCCCAAGATGTCGAGCTTGTCATCAGGCTGGATCTTGTCGTAGTCGGCCGGGTCCGCGAAGGTGAGTGCGAGCATACCCTGCTTCTTCAAGTTCGTCTCGTGAATACGCGCGAAGGAGCGGACAATGATAGCGAGACCACCGAGGAATCGAGGCTCGAGAGCGGCGTGTTCACGGGAAGAACCCTCGCCGTAGTTCGAGTCACCGATGACGACCCACTTGATACCCTTGCTGCGGTAGTCGGCGGCGACCTGAGGAACTCCTCCCCATTCACCAGTGATCTGGTTCTGGATCTTGTTGGCCTCGCCGTTGACGGTGTTAATGGCACCAATAAGGCAGTTCTCTGCAAATAAGTTTCAGCAATCACATGCGAAAAGAACGTAAATAAATAACACTCACGGGAGATGTTCTCGAGGTGTCCACGGTACTTCAACCAGGGACCGCCAGCACTGATGTGGTCCGTTGTGCACTTGCCTTTAACCTTGATTAAGACGGGGAGGTCAGTCGGCGTCTTGCCGTCCCAAGGCTGGAATGGCTGAAGCTTCTGAAGACGGTCGCTCTTCGGGTCGATCACAACTTGTACGGAGGCGCGGTCCTCGGGAGGTGCCTGGAAGGTGTTCTGGCCGGGGTCGTATCCGCGAGGAGGCAGTTCATTGCCAGAGGGGTCCGAGAACTTGAAGGGCTTGCCGTCCGATCCAGTGAGAGTGTCAGTGAGCGGGTTGAAAGTCAAGTCGCCAGCGAACGCGAACGCAGTGACGATATCGGGAGATGCGACGAATGCGTGCGTAGCAGGGTTAGCGTCATTACGGCCGGTGAAATTGCGGTTGTATGAGGTGATGACTGAAATAACACAAGATCGTCAAAACTTCCTATCTTGGACACGTCATATGCGGACTTACTCGAGTTCTTCTCCCCCTTCTTCACGTCCTGGCGATCCCATTGGCCGATGCAAGGGCCGCACGCGTTCGCGAGGACAAGACCACCGACGCTCTCGAACATGCCAATTTGACCATCCCTGTCAATCGTGGCGCGAACCTGTTCCGAACCTGGAGTGATAGTGAACTTGCTCTTGACTTCCAGTCCATGATCGGCGGCTTCCTTTGCAATAGAAGCAGAGCGAGACATATCCTCATAGGAAGAGTTTGTGCACGAGCCGATGAGAGCAACCTTCAGTTCCTGAGGCCATTCGTTCTTCTTGACTTCCTCGGCGAACTTCGAGATGGGAGTGGCAAGATCGGGTGTGAATGGACCGTTGATATGAGGTTCAAGCTCCGAGAGGTTCTGTAGAGCATATTAGTGAGAGCCAATTTCCAGGGGATTAGCACGGACGATATCAATGAGCTGGTCGTATTCCGCTCCGCTGTCTGGTTGCAGGTTGTGTTCGAATGCCTTCGCATATTCCGCAATATCACCGCGTTTCGTGGCATTGAGGTAGTCCACCATGCGCTTATTGAACGGGAATAGGGATGTTGTAGCACCAATCTCGGCACCCATGTTGCAAATCGTAGCCATACCAGTGCATGAGAGCGACTCGACACCAGGTCCGCGATATTCGACTATTGCTCCAGTACCGCCCTTGACCGTAAGAATGCCAGCAACCTTGAGAATGACATCTAAGGAAGGATTTCAACGGTGATGAAAGTCAATTTAATTTGAAATCATCGCACCTTTGGGGGTGGTCCAGCCTCCGATCTTGCCTGTCAAGTTAACACCGATGACCTTCGGGCACTTGAGCTCCCAGGGAAGGTCCGCCATAACATCGACCGCGTCAGCACCGCCAACACCGCACGCAACCATGCCCAATCCGCCAGCATTAGGAGTATGCGAGTCCGTGCCGATCATGAGTCCACCGGGGAATGCATAGTTCTCGAGAATAATCTGATGAATAATGCCAGAACCGGGTCTCCAGAAACCAATGCCGTACTGCACCAGGATTAGCAAGATGGTGAGCGGAATCAACAGCAAAAATTTACCTTCGCCGTTGCCGTGGCAAGGAACTCATAGACTTCCTTGTTCAATTGAACCGCGCGTGCCAAATCCTTTTCGCCGCCAACCTGAGCCTCGATAAGATGGTCGCAGTGAACCGTGGTAGGAACGGCCGTCGTAGCCATTCCAGAGGACATGAATTGTAAAATGGCCATCTGAGTATATGCAGGGTCAGTCAAGATTCACCTGGACAATCACATGCAGCTGGACTCGCCTGCGCTGTTGCATCTTGACATGCCACCCGCTGAAAAGTTAAGCGGTAAGCAGATTGGTCGGAATCAGAGTCGCGAATAGCGCGCTTACGTCTGGCCTGAGCTTGAGGTAGCTGACGCCGCGGGTGATATCCTGGTTGTGTGGGTCATCCAAATGGCCGTAAAGAATCTTCTCCGAGAGCGTCAAAGGACGATTGAGCCTGAGTCATAGTGAGCACTAATGTTCTGCCCGACCTGAAGTGATCTTTGTCACATACCTCGAGCGCACAACGTTCAAGTTGTCCTCGATGCGCTGATAATTAATGTACGAGTTGGGCTCCAATCGCGACATGGAGACTTTGGTGTCACCAATGCGCGGCGCAGCGGTTGCAAGCCCTCGCGCAATGCGCTTGGCTTGCTTGACGGCGTACGCCGTCCTGTTGGCGAGGTTGAACATCGTCGGCGACGGTGAGCAGCCAGACGATGATGGACGTTGGGGAACAAGATGTGTGCAGAGCAAAGACCGCACTCTCCGTGGCGGCGACGTCAATCAATTTATGTTTGGCTCTTTGTTTGCCCGAGCCGGATTCGGCCGTATAAACGGACGCGTGCAGCCGGAAGACTGGCCTGGCCAATCCCGACGACCGGATTATTCTCGAAGTGCTCCCGGACCGCATCCGATGTCCAGCGTACTCTCCCGGTCGAATTCGGGTGCGGCCGCTGCTGTATGTTTTCCGTAAAATTCATCCTTCATTGGACAAGTGCGGTCCAATTGTGATTTTTCTGTGAAGTCGATGTATTGGATTAGAGGCAGAAATAGAGGCAAATGCTGGGTGGAGTATGACCCTGCAAAATGTTGCGCACGTAATCGGTTCTCACACTTCACGGAGGTCAACCAAGTCGCGTCCCTATTTTGTCCTCGAACTCGAAGTTGCTCGCATTTCCCGCAAATTTGAAGGCAACGCGCCTATCTTCCACTCAAAAGCGACGGCCATGACACTCGCGACATTCTTCTCGAGCTTTATGCCAACGGCACAATGCGAGGCCGCCCCTGAAAAGGAGGAAAATGAGCAGTCGGCAAGCGGCGAAAACGATGGGGAGGAGAGCAAGGAGGAAGAGGAAGAGGAGGAAGAAGAGCCAGAGGACGTGCGTTGCAACCCACCTTAAGCCGAATGAGATGTGCTCAAAATACGTCTGCAAAGGTCATGCCTGCTATTCGCGAGGATTGCGCCAACTCAGGCAAGTGCGCGTCACTGACGAAGCACTTCAACCACTGCCAGGAGAAGGTTGAAGCTGGCGAAGGCTTCAAAGGTGAAGATTGTGTCGAGGAAATGTGCGTAATCACATATTACATTTAAGCGTTGCGTCTGAATCAAGCTTTGTTTACAGGTGTAAGTACGGTTGACCTAGTCATCTACCTGATCTGACTTCTCCTTCAAACCTCAACGGTTGTTTATAGTCCAGTGCGTGATCATCGTTTCACATGTCTACCCTTCTCTGACGTCTCTTTTAGCATGATGCACTGTGTCGATGTGTGTCCCCTTCAATTCTTCGGAAAACCATTTGAATTCTGACCGAGTGGCAACAGGCTTGCTCTGCACCAAAATTGTTCGCGAAACTTCGCTAACCAAAGTTTCGAAGTGAGTTCGAAACTACTATCGGAAGATTTCCATTTTATAACTTATGCCTCTCGCAGCTATGTATTTACATCTTCTCATCGAAAACCTAGAATGCAATGGTTTCTTCGTAACGATGCTCAAGTAGACTCTTGGATGCACCACAAGCTTGCAGAAGTCATCACCAAGTTCCAACAAGAAAGCAATTATACAACAACATCAGCAAAAAGTGTCTCTCTAAACCTGGAATGCCCAGTGCTCGTGATGCGTCGGGCATTCGTAGCCGCTTGGGTTATTTATGAGGTACTTCTGATGATAGTCCTCGGCATTATACCACTCTCCAGCGGGGACGATCTGCGTGGCAATTTGCTTTCCTTTGAAGTGCTTCTCTTGGACATCCGCTTTCACGTTTTCAGCAAGTACTTTCTGCTCATCGGAGTTGTAGAAGATGGCAGAGCGGTACTCTATAAGAAATGTGAGTAAACCATTCACTATCTAGACATCGAGAGCGTACGCGTGCCGACGTCTGGGCCTTGCCTGTTAACGTGCGTTGGATCGTGCGTGCAGAAGAAATATTCTGGTGACCAGTTAGCTTCGTTCATCACCGATTTCAGATAAGTACACGCACCGACGAGTGTTTCGTAAGGTACTTTCGTCGGATCGAATTCAATCCGGACTGCCTCAGCGTGCTCTGTGTCCCCTCCGCACACTTGGCGATACGTCGGGTTCTCTGCCTTGCCACCCGTGTATCCGACCGTCGTCTTCAAGATGCCTTTATCCTGTGCAGGCGGGAACTTCTTGAGAAAGATGTGTTCCGTTCCCCAGAAGCAGCCGGATGCAAATGTCGCGACTTCGACTGGCCCGGAGTGTGTGGCAGACATGGATGCGTAATTAGGACCAAGAAGATTTGATTGTCCACGGAAGAGCGTTGGGATTGCAGCAAACAGAGACGTTCGGAGACCGTTCAGGCGACCAAGCATACAGCGTGTCCTTGTGGTTGTGAGACGAGAGAAATGTGAGGAAAGAGCTCGCCATCGCGCGTTCCTCTTATAGTTCTTCTTGGAAATACGTCATGTGATGCAGCGTGACAGCCAGTCAGCGAAGGTGTAAGCAAATTCCCCAGCCTGTGCCCAACGATAACATTGCGCAGTGATTTCCAGCAGCTTCCGCAGTACATCGCCTGTCCCGTTTCCAATCTGCAAGTTGGTAGACATAGCAAAATGTTTTGCGAAGAGAGAAAGATGGTAGTCTGGTCCAAGATAGGAAGTCATTACAAAAGTGACGTAAACCGTGACATGCGTTACTTTTGCTGCCCGATTCAGCTTTTGGCCGTCATGGCCTCGTCAGGAGGCAGTCGAGCCCACAATTTCTTTCCTTTCGACGGCGATTCAGACGTTCGTTGTTCTCCAACTCGCCACGCAGGACGTGAAGCACATTGCTGAACAGATCTGAAGAATTTCTGGAGGATTTTGCGGAGGTCGGCGACAAGCAATGCCAGCTGCTCCTGCTCCTGCTCAGTCGGCATCTGACGAGAGGCCATTCGATGTGATCCCTTACGAGGTATGTCTCAAACTCAGTTTTGTGCGTTATCTATGCTAAATATTGCCGTAAGGATATCAAAGGCACTTGGAAAAAATTGGGCTCGGGGTCGTTTGGAAACGTGTACAAGGGTACGTCTGCAACCCCGTCATCGTTGTGCGTGGCAATATGCTGAGTGTATCGCGCGTAATGGTTAGGCACGTATTTGGGAATCGAAGTTGCGATTAAGGAGGTGCTGCCTTCGAATGAATACGATGTATCCAAATATTTCGAGCGGGAGTGGAGGCTCATGAAGTGAGTGAGCCGTGGTGATCGACCCTACGCCCTCTCACCTTGCTCAGAGAATGTCGGCACCCAAATGTCGTTCTTTATCTTGGTCTATCTCGTGCACCGGAACCAGACGGTCGCATATTCATCATCTCAGAGTTCATAGAGAACGGTGCGTTATAACCTTCGTTTACGACCGCCATGCCTCTCATCTCAAAAGTCAGGCAACCTCCGGCTATACGTCCATGACAAGAACAAACCCTTTCCCTGGCGCCTCCGTCTCTCTTTCGCAACCGACATCGCGCGAGCCCTAGCCTACCTTCATGCCCGAAAATGCATCCACCGCGACCTCAAGGGTGAAAACCTCCTCGTCACCGCAAACGGCCGCCTCAAGATCACCGACTTTGGCTTCGCGCGCATCGCAGCTCGCAACGCCGAAGAGCGCAAGCGACTCACATTCTGCGGCACAGACGCGTACATGTCGCCCGAGATCCTGCTGGGCAATGAGTTCGGGCTCGCGACGGACGTATTCTCGCTCGGGATCATCCTGTGCGAGATTGGCTCGCGCAAGCTTGCGGACGACTACAACTTCAAGCGGCACCCGCCGGGCTTCGGGATTGACGAGGCAGAGGTGAAGAAACTCGTCGGAGGGGCGTCCGGGTGTCCGCAGGCCTACGTGCAGCTCGCGCTTGACTGCCTTGCGGAAGATCCGGCTGCCCGACCGAACATGGTCACCATCCTGGAGCGCCTGAGGGACATTGAGCTCGAAGTACATGCGAGGCCTTCAGAGGGCGAAGATTTGCATGTTGGAAGCATTAAGTTCATGACCGGGAATAGACGACCTGGTGCAGCACCTCGTATCCCAAGCTTTGGAATGGGCGTTGCAAAGGACGTTCGGAACGGCCGGAGTAGTTCTTCAGATGAGGACGATACGGACGAAGAGGATATGGCGGACGTCGTGAAGAGATTGAACGACGAAAGTAAGTTCAGTGCTCTATTCCTTGTTAAAACACTCACATATCAGCCCCAGTGGATGGCCTAAGCACACAACGGTTGTTGTCAAGTAAACTCAACTTGGACAGCGCAGGTGCTTCCACAGGAAGCGATTATAGCACCACGGTCATTCGCTCGCCGCCAACCACGACGTCCGCTGTGATGCCTCCATCTCTATCGTCAATCCTGACAATCCGATCACCTCAGCCGACGTCAGGAGGAGGTGATGATCCAGAAACTCTACCAAACGCGATTTCTTCCCTTTCCATCGAATCCTTCCATACAGCATCGTCTTCGATCTCTATCGCTGCCGCAACAGAAGGTAGTGCGATATCCACCATTCGCGGCGGGATGGGGACAACGCCATCCGCACTGATCCACCGCTTCACGTTGATAAAGCCAGGAGCTAAGCGACAAAACACCACAGGAAGTCCTCAACGCGGAGGGCCCTCATCGCAGGCCAATGGAGGGAGGACTGCAAGCCCTCTGGGCATGAGCGTCGGCGCCGACCCAAGCCAGCCATGGACACCGTTCGGATTCTTCTTTTCGAGCGCGATTGCAGCGAAATGCGACCTGTGTGCAAAGAGGCTTGGATGGAAGCCTGTGCTTGAATGTGACGATTGTGGATTGCGAGCTCATACCAAGTGTGGGGAGGCAGCGCCAATGGACTGTGGAATTCGTCCAGCTCGCCCTCGAGTACCTCAGACATTCCTTCCTGGGTCGCCGCTTTCGAGAGGCAAGCTTCTGAAATCGAGCAACGGCTCCCCCTCGCCTTCTCCACGCCGATGAACTCTTTGCCAACACCATTCGATTCTCTGCTTTTACGATTTAGTCACGATTAATTACGATGTGTTACGACCTGCCTTTCATACTTGCTCTCCTCGAAGGTGTTTTGAAGCCATTCTGCATAAACATTGCATTGTAATACCAACCGCTGCACGTATATTCTTTTTATTGTATACCATCTTGGAATGAAGTTGTAATTTGTAGGTTTGGATGGACTGTGCTTCGAAATGTTACACTCTTTCGTCGGTAAAAATGTTGTCTACACCAGGATTCGAACGGATAAACTTTGTCAGCACGGAAGTAACCGAGCCGGCGCCCAATCCGAAATCGTCGACGTTCAACTTGAACTTGATCCACCATCACCTCTGCTCTTTTCGCCCTTTACTATCGAAAGGTGCCAGTGGTCAGACTTTGGATTGACAAAGATGAATGAAAAATAACTGATCGCTTGGCCGCAGCGTCTCTTCTTCGTGCCGCAGAATTCGAGTCAACGCGCAGCGCGCAGTGACAACTTAAATTTCTATATAATCTCTTCAAAACCCCCTTCATTTCGATATCTACACTTCCAGGTCATCTGAGCACAAAGGAGCGAGGAAATTCTGTCAGCCGCCATGGCATCTTCAAGCTACACCTCCCAAGCGCTCGCAATTCCGGACATCATCATCTCCATCATCTCGCACGTAATCTCTCAGCAAGACCAAGCACATTTTGCTTCAGTAAACCGTGCTACGTACGAACTATGTACCATTCCTCGCGTCCGCTTCGTCAAGATAGAAAGTTCAGAAGGGATTCTGTGGTCATTTCTTCAATATATTCGCAAATGGAAGGTTGCCGGACACTGCCTTTCGTTGACTGTACGTTCTTATTGTATCCATCTTGAGTATTCTCATGCAGACGTCAAATTAGATCGAACAGTCTGAAGCGACGAGAGCGACTTCAATAATCTCTTTTCTGATTATCAAGGAAATGAGCGACTCCGTGGAACGACAACTCCAGCATCTTTCATATAGACTTCCAATGCTTCTTCCTTCACTTAACGGTGGCATTCGGTCCTCTGATCAACTCGAAGTGAAATTAGAGGACCTTCTCGACAAGGTTAGGCTACTAGACGATATTGGGGACCTCTACAAAGCCATCTGGAAAAAGATGTCACGGGAAAATATTGACGTCAATTTAATATGGATAAAAATTTGGCAGGAACTACCCCATATAAATGCGTTGGAAGAGCTAGACATCGATTTACCACTGGGGAGCTGGGTAAGTGATCTCTCAGAATCCTATATCTGATATTCATGGATACCTTTCAGGGTGCTTTCTGTAATGGTGTCTATCCGAATCTGAAGATGCTACAGTTGCGACTCTTCAGTCGCGGTTGGAATGACGTTCAAACCGCCGACGTACCTTCGCCTTCATCTCCCCCGTTTCAGGGACTAGAAAGGTTGAAAGTTTCGTTTCGCGAAGGAGTAGATCCCAACCCGATACTTCAATCAACATTTCCCTCCCTCCGAGCCTTCGAGCTCAAGACCTCGGATGAGGAGAACCTCCCGGACGAGGATTTGCTATCTAGACTAGCTCGATTCATCGAAAGGCATCCCGACATCCGAGCAGCATCGCTTGGGAAGAACTACGTACGTTCCGCAGGCCAGTACTTGGAAAGTGCAGAGCACCTACGCGCGCTTCACCTGGAAGTACCCACGTCTGCTACCGTCCTGAGTATTCCCAACGCACTTGGAAATATCCCTCATATTGCACACCTCCGACTTTCTGGCGCAGTCACCGTCGTGCTCATGTTTCTCAAAAGGTCGCCCGCACGACCAAAGCTGCCGCACTTCCGGTGTGTCGAGCTCGAATGCGGGAACGCGAAGGAATTTAAAGACCTCATGCGCCCATACTCCGGGCACGAGATCACATTCCGTATTGCACAACTCTGGGATCTCTTCCCTAACATATGCGAAGCTGCGTTTAGCATGACATTCGGAGGTCTTTCTCTCCGTGAAGTCCTGGTGAGTAGCACGCCACATTACTATTCGAATTCAGCTTCCTCAATCTGCGTCAGCCTACACTCCTCGAACGCCTACAGGGCTCTGGCACCCTTCGCGCTCTGCGTCTTCGCAACCTCGGCGCTGAGCTCGACGGCGGTGACTTTCCGGTGGAGCTTGTCGAAACAACCAAGGCCATTCCTCCAAATCTTCAGTTCATCGTATGGGAGAATGAGACGTCCACTCAGACTTACGAATTACTCGCCGACAGCGAAAGCGGTAAACGCAGGAAAGTGAGAAGAATTTCACATCCTCGTGAGGCTCGCACTCGGGGCAGATGGAGCTTGGATTGGCACGAAGAGAGCGTCTTCGACCACATCGATGAAGATTACGACAAATTATAATCACATATCACCAATGCTCGTCTAGACTACAAGCATCCAATTGCATTGTAAACGGATTTTCGTTCAATTTTCAAATCCGCTTGCGTATACGAGCTTGAATTCATCGGATAAACCCGGAAGGCCTCGATCGGTTCCCAAGAAAACCATTGCTCGTTCTTCCGTCTATCGTCGACTCGCACTCTGGCACTGTACCCTGAAAATATTCGATATCGCTGGAAACTCTCCTTCGTTGCAGCAGTCGAGATAGAATCAACGCATGCCCGTTCTAATGCAGCAGATGTGCTTTGTGCGACTATTTTTTCGTGCCGTGAGTCCTCCTTGGGCACTAATTTCGCATAAGAAGGTGTGGGATCAACACGCTAGGCATTGGCGTTCTAACTTTGCATCATCTTCTTATCGCAGAAGCCATGGGTATAAAGCAGCCAAGTGGTACTGTAGTGCCAACTTCGTCCCTTTCACCTCTCCGCGAACTTCAACTTGGAGTCGCGCCCCTGCTCGTCTGGTCAAACTTCAGACGGGATGCAGAACCGTCTGTCGAAGTTCACGTCACTCGAGGCATGGGCGTTAGAGCCAGAGCCCGCGACGTTCGCACCGGGGAGTAAATGGAGCAACAAAGATATGGACCCGGTGCCTCCCCACCGCCGCACATGGACGACGACCAACTACATCCTCTACTGGATTTCGGATGCAACGAATGTCGCAGTTTGGGAGTTAGCATCATCCATGCTCGCGATAGGACTTTCGTGGTATTTTCTGTCATTTAATCTATTTTTCGAATTTCATCTTTGACGTCTTTCGATGTCCAGGAAACAGGCTTTACCGGCAATTGCAGTCGGTCATTGTATCATCGCAGTCGTAATGGTCGCGAACGGGACGATTGGCGCGAAGCTGCATGTACCATTCCCGGTATTGAATCGATCGTCCTTCGGGTTCTGGTTCAGCTACTTCAGCGTTATCAGTCGTGTCATACTTTCCATGTTCTGGTTTGGAGTTCAGACATTCACAGGTTCGGAGTGTGTGTATCAGGTATTTTCATTCAAAGACACTGTAGTGCTCGGTTAGGTCAGCTTACCCCTCGATCTCCAGATGCTGAAAGCTATCTGGCCTTCAATCGCTCATATGTCGAACCAGCTATCCCCGGGCGCAAATATCACGACGTCAGGTAAATTCGAATACCCTCACATCCTTACAAGTTGACAAACAACTAACCGTTTCCAGGGATGTTATGCTACTTTTTGTACTGGCTGATTCAGTTCCCTTTCATGTTCGTCTCACCTCAGAAGATTCGCTACCTCTTTGTCGCGAAGGGCATCCTTGTGCCTATCGCTTGGCTCGCAATGCTCATTTGGGCATTTGTCAAAGTTCCATCGCATGGTTCCCTTTTCCATCAATCGGCCAATGTCTCTGGGAGTAAGCTTTCGTGGGCATGGCTGAGTGCACTCAACAGCGCTCTTGGTATTTATTCGACCTTGGCCGTGAATATCCCTGATTTCACGGTTTGTACACAATTCTCTCCTTAAGATATGTCTGAATGCTCAACTTTGGTCTCAACTCACAGAGATATGCCAAGAACGAACGACAGTGCGTATTCTTTGATATTACTTCAAACACTAGCATCAACTCACAACGCGTTCTCAGTCAATACATCCAGCTTTTCATCATACCAATTGCCTTCACGTTCGTCGGATTTTTGGGTATCGCTGTCACAAGTGCAGGTGTCGTTCTATATAACGGGATATTCTGGGACCCGCTCCGGCTCGTCGATAATTGGGACAACCGCGCTGCGGCGTTTTTCGCATCTTTTTCGTTTTTCCTAGCGACGCTAGGAACAAACATTTCTGCAAACTCACTTTGCGCAGGAAATGATATGACTGCGCTGTGTCCTCGAGTACGAAGCACCGCTTTTAATATCGAAGGAGTTTCTGACACGGGGTTGTAGTGGATCAACATCAGGCGCGGCCAGGTTATATGCGCCTTCATCGGAGGGTGGGCGCTGTGCCCTTGGGAGATCCTTGCTTCGTATGTCGCCCTTCAATCTTTTGAAAGCCCGAAATGTCGAATTGAACATCGATAAGCGCGTCTGGTTTCCTGTCCTTCATGGTGAGCCTGTCCATGTCATGACTTTGTGAAAGCTTCGTTGCTCATTCCACCCGCTCTCAGAACGGGTATACAGTGTTTCTTGGGCCGTTCGCCGGAATTATGGTAACAGACGTTCGTAGAGCTATTATAACCTTCATAACTTCGTGCATACTTACATATGACGTTCTCCCGTGGTGAACATGAAGTACTGGCTCGTCCATCGAGGTAATGTGGACGTACCTTCCATGTACAGGCCTCACGGACGTTATCGCTACCTTGGAGGTGTCGTGCGTATTCCACTTCTGGTTTATGATTCTGCGCTTCAACGTATTTTTCCGATAGAACTGGCGTGCAGCTCTTGCCTTACTCCTTTCCGTGCCTCCGAATTTGCCTGGCTTGATAAATTCCATTAATCCGAAAATCGACGTTGGGGGAGGCGTCTTCGTCTTTGACATTGCTTGGATGTTTGGAGTGAGTCCCGCGGGATTTATAAACCTATCAAAAATCATAATAACCTATGTCCTCATCAATAGTTCACGGTCGCGTCTGTCGTATATTATACGACATCAACCCTGTTCCCCGCGAAGGAGACGATGCTGGACGCGCCCATACTCGACGATCATGACACCGAAAAAGAACAACAGAACAACGAGGAAACATGTTCTACGGACAAAGCAAGTGACAAGTACATTGATGCATAGGCGTTTCCAGTAACAAGCTCGGATACAATGCTTTCAAGATAATTGTGCGCTCGCTCCTTGACGCTTTATAAATTTGATGTTTCCAGATAATGTGTAATCGCCGTCGCCGTCGGTCTATCACAAGGAGATTGTGCCCAGCATGCTTCCATTAAATTCCATAGTGAATCCGTCAGGCCGCGACAATCAGCCTCGGGACCAGGTCGGGAAGGTCTACCTTTCGCATGCAATGTCAAGATAACTTGCGGATATCCTTTTAAGTCGGAGAAAGGTATGTCTAGCGTAAAGATCTACCAGTACCAGGGAACGTCAGTGAGCGAACGTGTCGAAAATAACGAAAGGACGAGATTATGCACACCTCCAACATGATCATCCCAAAAGACCAGATATCCGTCTGCAAAGTAACAATTTCTTCGCCGATAAGTAACTCTGGTGCCATCCATCGAGGGTTCCCTGACCCTTGCAAAGCAGACGAGATCGGCATATTGACGAGATCTTCGACCACTACTGCGAGACCGAAGTCACAAAGCATCGGTTGGCCAACATCACCTATCAATACGTTCGCCTTTGGAATTTATATACAGTAAATCAATTGGAACGAATGAAGGTAAAGTCGACATACCCCTCTTATGTCTCCGTGAATAACGGATGGGTCATTAGAGTGTAAATACTCCAGTCCATGAGCGATTCCGATTATCTATGCGGTTTGTCAGTACGCATGGAAAGAGAATAGGCATTGTAATTACAATCATCGTGCAGTCTTGCTTTGGCTGGGCCCTAAGATATTCTATGCAGTTGCCTCTTTGCATCCAGGGTGAAACAAGACATGTCGAAAGACCAGGTAAATCAGCTGTGCCGAGAAAAGAAATGACATTTGGATGGTGAAGACGACTCCATATTGTTGCTTCACGCCGAAAACGCTGTAATCAAGGATCAGAGCAGTCCGTGCACGCATACATGCAGTATTTGATAAACGAACTTTGGTTAGGCGCAAGACCGGTTGCTTTTGTCCCTTTAGCACGAGTGTTTTCAGGGCGACCTGTCCAATACCATCCAAAACGCCGATCCGTATATCACCAAATCCACCGGACACGACAACCGAGTGCCTGCCGTCGTCGACAAGGCGCACAACGTTTGACAGATTTGGGACATCCAACTCTGGAAGCGTACGTATCTGCTGTAGCTCCTGTAAAATATCAGAAGCCAGAGGACGGTCTTCTGGATTCTGAGCCCAACATCGATTTATCAAGTCCCATAATCTATCGTCCAGGCCGTGGTGGGCGAGCTTGCCGCTTGGCCGCTTCGGCCTCCTTCCGCTCAAGACGGCCTGCACCACGGCGTGAGTCTTCAATATTTCGCGAAATGGCTCCTCCAACGTCATGATCTTCAAGGAGAAAGAATTAGTTAGGTGTTGAAGGTCATTCATTCATGCTGGACCCTCTTGCGTACCTGTAGTGCAACCATACCGAAGCTATAGATATCACTGTACACCGTAGCATCTTCCGCGTTCAAATCAAACAGCTCCGGGGCGAGGTATGGACCGGAAGACGTCCATCCAAAGTCAAACGTTGATGAAGCAAAGCCAGCAACCACGGCATTGCCGTGATCATCCACGAGCACAGAAGTCTGAGGCGTTCAAAATTAATGTTATGAGCTTCTAAAAATTCCCCGACTAGTAAATTGAGTACGCACGTCGCCAATGATTCCATGAACATAAGGTCGGTCGAGATTGTGTAGATAAGTAATACCTGATATGATATCCGTGATCTTGAGAGAATGGATTAACCGACGCGCAAGTACTCAAGTTTTAATCTGAAGGCCGCGCTTACGAGTTTGAGACGGTCGACCGTAGGATTCTTCACTATGTAGTCTATAATAGGGCCATTTGACATCCAAGGGGACACCAGTGCAATTCCATGACCTCGGAAATCACGCAAAATTCCTAGAAGCGGCACAACGTGCTGGTTGCTGAAAGATGACCAAATGATGGATTCCTGGTAACAATGCGGTTAGCTTCCTTCGTATAATATTGAGTATCAGTTCGACCTTTATGGACTTTAAATCATTCTTGTCGAGTTCGTACTCGTCGACCGAACTATAAATCGACACGCTTTTCCCATACAATTCCCCCAACCAAACGGTCGAGAAGGCGCCTCTCGCTACTGGAGTCTCGCTAATGCGGACAACTTTATACGTCAAATCCTCCAAACCACAATTATTCGCGCTGTTTTCTATGGCATCCACGCTCGTCTGTATCTGTTCAAGATGTTGCTGATAAATGTGTAGGATTTCTGGGGATGTCGAAGTAGAAGCAAGTTCCTGTATTTTAAAAACCGAATCTTAGAGCCATTTCCTTGACAAACAAGAATGACGGCGCTTACGAGTTTCAAAGCGCTTATTAGAAGCTGTCGTTCATTATCCGTAAGGTCTTCTTGTAATGGGACAATACGAAGGGCAACTCTGAAGACCTTCCTGAGGTGAATACTGTCTGCAGTACGATCTGCTTCGTAGATTTCGCTTTGGGACATCATATCTTCTTTAAGGATGGGCTAGTAACGTGAAAGTATGATAATTGAGAAGCGTTGTTGTAGGGACGTAGAATAATAAAATGACTTACATCCCGTGAAGCTAGAACCAGCTTCTCTATTTCGTCCCTTACGAGCTCGAGGGCATCAGCTAACTCTGCTTGCCGCAGATAGCTCGGGAGTGCAGGAAGGAGAGAAAATTCTTCGAGTTTCTCGACTGCATTCGGCAACACGACACTATATTCAAAGAAATTGGATTAGGAAACATTTGTCGAAGAGCCTCGAAATGAAATTTGAGTGCAGACACGAATGACCGCTCACCATACTAAGCGACTTGAGTCCAGGAGAGACAACTCGATAGCCCTTGCAACAGTGTTGAGTTGCTCGAGTACATTGGAAGCGGTCCTCTTTGGATTCACGGTACACGACCTGTTCAGCGAGGCTGAACCAATGTGCATAGAAACATACCTTATGCACTTTCAGCCTTCCGTGTAATCTGTCGTATTTGTCTAGGCATTCATTTGCGTCCCTGAAAGAGTACTCCATATGCATGGAAAGGACGAGGCCTAGATGAAGTGCGAAGGCAAAGGAGGTATACGATGCGCAGCTCATCGAACTCCAATTACAGCCAAACAAGAGCAAACAACGGAAAGTTCCCGCCGCAAAGCCGATAACAAAAAGTTGGCAAAGGCGTAGACAGATTTTGAGTCGATGATTTCGATACAACAAATGCACAGTTGAATCTGCTTTCAAGCCACAACGACTTACGGAGTTTCGCCGGGACGAATAACAAGCTTCATCCCACTGACTTCATTGTTCTCCAAACGCTTTAGGCCGGGCTCGACACCGGCTAGTCCATTGGGCAACACCTCGACACGATTCGGCTGGTAGAAATAGTATTCACAACACGAAGGCATCAGAATATCTTCAAGCAAGAACACGTACCTTGACCGCTCCAGACGCGAGAAGGTCATGCAACTTGCTAGCCAAGCTCTTCCCGAGGGACCAATACTCTGGCGAGCGGAAATCCGCATGCAAGGTAATATAGTGTTTGCCTGGGTACTTCGTTTTGTCGATAGGACGCCTACCGCCAGCCGCGACGAGCTGGCCTCCGGGCTCCAACATCTCGAGAGCCTGCGCTTGGAGATCTGCGTTCCCGACGGCATCATAAATGAGATCTATCGAGTCGCCGTCGAGTATTTTCTTGGCTTCGGTGACGAAGTCGACGTTGCGGTCGATTATATGCGTTGCACCTAGAGACTTCAAGAACTCCGTGTTGTGGAGGGATGCTGTCGTTATGATTTTTGAGAATCCTGAGAGCTTCAACATTTGGACGGCTAAGAGGTGAAGCGAATCGTTCAGTATGACATTTTATGGTATCGTAATTATGGAGTAAACGTACTGAATTGGCCAACAGTCGCGGATCCTCCAATAACGATGACAGCTTTGCCTAAGTGTACACAGATTAGTCGACGGCGTAGTGCATTGAATAAGTCCTTTTACCCTTATATGCGCCTTCGCCTCCTGCCTCCCAAGGAGGAGGTGCAAGCTTCTTTGCGCCATCAGTTCTATCGCAATCTGCATAAAGTCCGATGACTGCCGTCGCGAGGCCAGCGGGAATAGATGCAGCTTGGTCGAAGGAAATGTTCGCCGGGAGCTACGTACAAAAGTTGTCCTTTCAATACGCGAATATCATCCCTGATAGGTCGTCGTACCTTTGCGACATGTTCTGCAGCAGCGACGCAGTATTGTTGATATGTTGCGTGTCGATCTCCCAGGGACCCCTCATGGATACTGTCTCATAATCGCTTAGAGGGAAATTTTGAGGAAATGTCAACGAAACACATACACTCGATCGCCTTTAACAAGCGACGTCACCCCTTCACCGACTTCCTCGATCACCCCAGTAGAGTCAAAGCCGAGAAGGAGGGGGTACAGCAAGGCAGGTACGAAAGGCGGGTCGAACTTCCGTACCTTCCAGTCCGCGGGGTTGAGCGCGGTCGCGGCGATCTTGACAAGCACTTCGCCTTGGCCTGGCTTTGGGACGTCCTTTGTCTTGATGACCCAGTCGCCCAAAGGTTTGTCGAGGTAAAGAGCTTTTTGCTGCTGTGGAGTCGACATGGTTGTTTGAACAGCGCTCGGGAGAACTTGAAGTTTGTATGTGGGCCCTCACGAGGATTCTGGCGGGGTATTTATACTCGTACCATCGATCCTTCCTTGGAAAGCGACCGACCGATATTATCGTGAATTCGTACTTCCACGTTCATGAATTGACACGACAATATATTCAAGGCAGTGGTACTCGTAAGACGTCGACATCGGGGGGATCGGGATGGCGATAACCTCGGACTGACGCTGGTAGTAACGTGATGCTGAACGTGGTCGTTCAAAAATTCGTCCAGAAAAACAATTCAAAAGGGCACCACAACATACCGCAGGTTACTAGAGATCCTTCTGGCGTCCAAAATACTGCGAGAAGTTTTCCGACGAACCTTCAGCAGAGAGCGGGTAGTTCTTCAAACCAAATGGAAACCTATCGATCACAGCTTGAGATCCCAAAAAGTTTTCAAGTAGATCCAAGTGCTAGCAAGGGCGCTGCGGCTAGTATTCCTCCACAAGTCCGCGAAAGAGACGGTGTATCGCACTCACGTTTCTGAGCTCCAGATATCATTTGCAACGCCAGTGAAAATAGGAAGATTTGGTGCTACCGAATGCTATGGTTTTCATGGTCTTTCGATAGTCCGGGGTATGCGCCATGCGTCGAGAAAATGGGTTTGTACCAGTCAACTGCGTCGTTCACCGGCGTAGGTAGAGGACAAGATAGTAGTTCGTCGTGGTCGGCCAAACGCGACCCGTCACTTCGAGCGCGCAAATTTTCGTTTTGACGGTCAACCAAATAAACACAAACACTTGCACGTGCGCATCCGGTTGAACCGAAGGCTCTGCTGATTCGCTCTGCTGCCTCTGAAAGCGATGTAACGATAGCGATTTACAACCAAAGCATCGATTTTCATCTGTGATAATTCTTCTGTCCAAACGTAAAGAGGACGGATTCTGTCGATCTCTGACAATCTAGGTGCTCGAACCAAGTTCGAGGTTTTCTAGACCTCTACAAGATAAGTCCTCGTTATCATTTCATCCATACATTAATATTTCGATATCTAATGCTATACTATCAAAGGTCAAAGATTACGTTTGTGGGTATACTCACGCAGGATTGGTCCGAGTCTAGATCTCTAACATAGCCTTCTTGTTCACAGGTTCAAACTGAGATAAGAGGGCTCACGGTAGCGTGCGCTGTGCATTAGCTCTGCATCATGATAAATAGGCAAGTTGACGAGGAAGATTTTGCACAAGTTTCCCTGTGCCCTCCACTCCTTCGAGTACTGATATCAGTCCTTCCTGGGCGTCAGCCAAGATGTGGCCCGCCGAAGATGACTACGCCTCTTCGGCGCCTCCTCTGCTTCCTAGCCGACAGTGGTTGGACAAAATCTTCCAGAACTACGGAGAAAGGGACATTAATCTCGCGGGACAAATTTTCGACATAGAACCTACGCCGATTGGCATGGGATCCACTTCTGATGTATTCCGCGCCAAATCCTCGAAGCATAACGAGCTCGTCGCGGTCAAGCGAATACGATTATTTCTTTTAGATAATGTAGAATTTGCTAAAGCAAGTCATGCGCTTCTTCTGTTTGCGGTGGTTTCTAGACACTAACGACTATTTGATATAGAGTCTCAGCAGAGAAATGCGTATCTGGTCACAGCTCAATCATCCCAACGTGCTTCCTCTCTTGGGATTCTTTCTCGACGGGCCAAAGGGCATACCAAACTTCATATCAAAATGGATGAAGAATGGTACCGTTGTCGATTATGCCAAAAGAAAACATGCTGAACTCAAATGGAATGACGAGACTTTACGTCGAATTGTAAGATCCACTATTGTCACTTCATCACTTTATCTATAATAAACTAACTCCGAGTGATGCTCGAAGGTTCGCGAGATGGCGATGGGTCTAGACTATTTGCATGACAAGAGGTTCATTGTCCACGCGGATTTAAAGGGCGTACGTTGCATTCTGGTATCACTCAAAGTGACTGTTAATCTTCTGATTATTGCAGTCCAATGTACTCATGTCGGATGATGACAGACCTCTTCTTGCTGATTTTGGTCTTGCTGTTTCATCCTCGTCGGGGTCGTTGGGACAATCTGCTCATCACGGAAACAAAGGGACTCTCAGGTGGATGGCAATAGAATTGCACAAAAGTTTGAGCTCCTTAGACCCCTCGGAAATTCCACGTCATACGGTCAAAACGGACATATGGTCATTTGGAATGGTGGTATATGTAAGTTTCTTCCGATACATGTAGGGTCAACTCATCGTTGAAAGCCATTCATCGTCTTTTCAATAACGTGAATAGGAGATTATTGCTTTGAAAGACCCTTATGCGAGCATAAAGTCCGATATACTCGTTTCAAAGGCCATCTTAGCTGGCCAATTGCCAATACATCCCTGGCCTTCCCTTTGTCAATTGCGAGAACTATTCCCCTCCAAATTTATCACTCAACAAATTTATACCACCGTTGAGGCCTGTTGGAACAATGATCCTCAAAATCGACCTTCAGCTAAGGACATTGTATTTCAATTAGGAGGGTCGGTTAGGCTTCGGAGTCGAACAGTTGTCGAATTAATTGAAGCGACGGAGAGAAAAATTGAAACGGTCAATTTACTATCTTTCCAAACGGAATTGGGGGTTCCTGGATCCCTTCTTGAAGAATTTGGAGCCGAGGAACTCGCAAAGATCGGAGATGGGAATGGAGAAATGGAAATCGTATCATGTTTTGAGAGTTCCACTGGGTCACTGGCTGAGGGATCGAGGACATGTTGGGGCGGGACGTCAGAGTTTGTATAGACAATAATATTCGAAATACTCATACCGGTCCGGACAGGTCTATTTTTGTAATCTGCACACTGCATTGTCATGATCAAAATTGTGGTCCTGGGACGTACTTAGGGTATGTAGACTTGGTTCGGACACCGAAGTGTAGCTTCTTTGACGTTTCGGCCTTTGAGGGGCCCTCACCCGGACGCACGATCGATAGAACGGAAATTTCATCCGTTAACGTTTTGTGATTGATTTTTCGTGATTCGATATTGATACATTATATTTATCCATAGGATGGATACAAGGTAGGATAGTTAATTACTGTGGAGAAGGCAATCGCCGTGGTTCTCCGAGAACAGTCCGATACATGAGCCCTGAAAGCCGGAGACAAGCGAGTACACGTAGTTTCAAATAAGCACAGAACGCTAAAACTGAGGCCTTAGAGGCGCCAGCGCTCCCTTAATAGTTTCGTCTGCTTTGACGACAGTGTCCTTGACCAGATTGTACACTGCATTGAACATCCTGTCATTCAAGTTCGCTCGAAGAATCCGAGAGAAGTTCATCGACCCCTCAAACACGTTCCTCTAATTCGCGACCGCACCCAGATCAGGCACAGAAGCGCGACAAAAATCCCGACTCCTATGTCAAACACAGACGCTCGGGCGTGTATTCGTATGCGGTAGATGTGTACGTGCACGACGTCGTTGCGTTTTTCGAGGACGTTTGGAACATCCACCGGGAGAGGAAATCAAAAGCCACGTTTCGAGAGAACCCCCTCGAGGCTTGTGATAATTTCTCGTTTCGCCTGATGTTTCCGTCGGCCTAGATGGACCCTCGTACATGTACAAGGCTCGAGGTCCGAGTGGGAAACTGCGGGCTGGCTGTTTGACGAATACTTATATTCTTTCGGCATAAAACCTCTCGATTGCTTCGAGCTGATATCCTCGTTCCTGCGCTTCTAAAACTTTGAATTGAAACAGCGATGCATTCAAAGTAACAATACTCATAATACCTTAATATCGGATAGACCGGAAAGGCGATAAGTTCGGATCGACACTGGCAACGTGATCCTAGAGCATGGTCTTTCAAAAATTCATCGCGAAATCAAATGAAAAGGGCTTCTCACCATACGATCAGTGATAAACCTCCAGGAGAGAAGATTCGACAAACCGCGTGTCAGAAAGCGGTTCGCTTTTCAAATTATACATCAAAGAGTGCGAAAGCGGAGAGAATCCCGTTCACAGGGATGGCGAGGAGGAGAAGAAGGTGTGAGATCCTCGGCGGATCCAAGTGATGAAAGGAGTGGTTTTCCTACAAAAATCAACGACATAGAGTGTGAGTGTCGCACGTACACTTATTAATTTCAAGAATCGTGTCCAACAAACATACGGAATTTTCAACCTGGTTGGTGCAAAAAATCCCAGTGAAGGTGACGATGACCATGGTTGAAAAATTTTTCGAGCTTTTAATCGAGAATTTTCTGAACGAAGATTTTTAATCAAATATCAAGGCGTCATTTTGAAAGTTACTGACGTGAGCGAATACCAAGTCGAACCGCCTATTTGGCGGTGGTCAGCTATGCTGCGGGGAGAAACCTGCACATCTGCCCACCCTAATAGTCCTATCCATCAAAGCACCCATCAAATTTGTAAAGCTCACTTATAAGTTCCTATAGTCTCTCAGGTCCACCGACCCGCCTGAATATCAGTTGGAAATGTGGAAGAGCTGCGTTGCCAGTCCGCCATTTGATTTCAATATAGGAACACTGAGGACTTCGTCTTCTTTCGATCCGTAGATATGCGCCGAACAAGTGGATAAACTATAAGTCAGCTGCGCTGGTAGGAAGACAGAAGGATAGATCGTTCGGGGAGTTCAAAGTTCCGTCATGATCAAACGCGACTAGAATGCGCGAAGGTAATTTCGACCAAACAAACACAAATACTGTTCGCGGGTTCATGGGCGCTAGCCTCGTACTCTAGCATTCTTATGATATCTATGAGCGAAAAACATGGACAGAACGATCTCTTACACTCACTATAGTTCTCGTATCCAATGGTATCGCTTGGGAGTGCCACGGTCTCGGAGACGAGATTTTTATCTCAAATCGATGCAGAGATTTTCGCAGTCGTTTCAATCTCTTTCTTTTTTCTTCGTAAAAGACCTTTCTTCTTCAAAGCTCTTCTCTCATTGATGTCGCTAAGAGAAGCTTCTGTCCTATCGGAAGCCACAGGAAAATTATGAGAATGAGGCCAGAGTGGATGAGAGTGCGAGCAAGAGCAACGTGTCGACCGGCATCTTGTCTCCGAAAATGTTACGTAATAAGCGTCGAACTTGAAGAAGCAAGTGAAGTTCGTCTTTTGAACTCTCACTTCCAAGATCTCCCGCTACATGATCCTTTCAACACATATCATTAAACTATCAATGTCGTCCCAAGGTCATGGGGGATCACGCGCAATACTCTCTAGCTTGCTCGTTATATCTGCCCAACCTTCGACTTTGAGCCCCCGACGATTCCCCCCAGGCCCTCACCTCAAGGTTCCTCCCGGGTCGCTCATCTTCGTCACTTTCATTCAATGGATCTGCCTGAATTGGAGAAGAATGCGATAGAAGGAGGATATGTAGGGGTTCAGCAGCCCGACCGTGGTGGCACCGATAAGAAAGAGTCTGCTTTCCTCGGCGAGAATGAGGTGGCAGCAGTAAGCTCTGACAGCAGCAGCACGGGTCACCGAGACGCCTTGGGGAGGATCAGGAAACGCTGCTGGAATGCTCTGGGGCTGCTCGAAATTGAGACGAGCGGGTAAATATGATTTCAGTTTAAGCGCCTGGTTGAGTTTCGTGGAATGACTAATTATCTGTGATGTTGACAGGATCGAGCCGGTGCCCAGGGTGAATAGGACCGACAACCGCATATACGAGATGTTCCTTGTGTGGTTCTCTGCCAACCTCAACGTCCTCGCGTGAGTCTTACGGATTAAAGCGAATTATAATTTGTTTTGATTTTGAGTAGATTTAGCACCGGGACCGCCGGACCCACACTGTTTGGGCTCAGTCTACGACAATCATTCGCAGTGATTATCTTGGTAGATTCAATGTGAGTGTTCCGCGTTGCTCATTTGGATCTTCGATATTGAACCGTAACTCAGATCTTTCATTATTCCTGCATACTTGTGAGCTATATAAGTCGGTTCACGCTCAGATATAACTCTTTAATACCTTCATATTTTCAGCGCGATCTTTGGCCCCAAATTAGGCACAAGAGTAATGGTTCAAGCTCGATTCTCTTTCGGGTTTGTACCAGGAATTCTTCCAACTGCGAGTTTGTTTTTGTTGACTTTGGGTTAATAAAGGTATATTGGGTCTATGATTCCCAGTCTCCTAAATGTGGCCAGTCTCGAAGCATTTCTTATCCTTAACAGCATCGTAGGCGGTCAAACCTTGGCGAGCGTTTCTAGCAAATTGAGCTGGGATCTGGGTATCGTGATCATTGGACTAATCTCGCTTTTTGTGCGGCCACTTTCCATTAACCCGACCGACATACCTCATATTTAATCCACAGATGACCTTCTGTGGGTACCGGGTTGTACATTGGTAAGTCGTCTGTGAAAAGCTACAGTAGCCAGAGACACTAAGATATCTTACTGTAGGTACGAGACTGTGGCTTGGATTCCTAATGTCGTCACCTTCTTTGTGATGCTCGGTGTTGGAGCGAAACATCTGGTCAACGCTCCCAGCACGTCCGGCGCAGGCGTATCAGCAATATTGTCTTTCGCGTCAACAACTGCCGCAATAGATATCAGCTGGAGCACCATGATCGCCGATTATGGCGTTTATCACAATGCGAACGCATCGAGGTGAGACGGATGACAGCTCCTATTAGCATTAACGATATTGTTTTGGCAGCTGGCGCATTGTCATCTACACGTACCTTGGGTTCTTCCTCTCCGGGGTGCGGCGTGCTGAACTTTTCTGCGAAAAGGTCTTTCAATAATATTACATATCTCTACTTTAGCTCGTGATGCACCTCCTCGGCGCTGCTTTCGCAGCATCAGCCCCATCCGTTCCTTCGTGGAACGCTGGATTCGACAACGCCAGCGATATCGGTGGACTGATTTCCGCTGTCTTGTCTCCTCTTGGGGGTTTCGGTAAATTGTTGACGGTGATGGTTGCGCTGTCAATTTCTAGTTCTTGCGGGCCCACAATGTATTCGGTCGGAACGAGCTTTATGAACGTCGCCGTGTTCTTCGCCCGTGTTCCAAGGAGCGTCTACGCAATTGTTTCGACGGCGATGTGAGTTGTCAATGTGCGTTAGTCGTGACAGTTTTGACGATGATCGCAATGATAGCTTAATCCCAGTCGCCATTGTGGGGTCGACTAGATTTTATGCTACGTTTGTCGACCTTATAAGTAAGCGTCTCTTCATATCATGCTCTCTTTTGTTGTTTTCATCACCGATTTTCTGACCTTTCGCAAGGCTTCATTGGCTACTGGACTGCGTCGTTCGCCGCCATCATCACCGCCGAGCACGTTGTCTTCCGTCGTTCGCAGTACTGGCGCTACAACGTCGAAGATTGGAAAGACGCGCGGAGGCTGCCTCTGGGTTTCGCGGCGGTGCTTGCGTTCATCGGGTCGTTTGGGATCATGGTCCCGTGCATGTCACAGGTGTGGTATGTGGGCCCCATCGCGCGTGCTGGCACGGGGGACATCGGCGTTTTCGTTGGTTTCGTGAGTGCGGCGGTCCTGTACCTCGTGTTCCGTGCGGCCGAGCTTCGTTTCCTGAGGCGCGACATACCGAGGTCCCCGGCCGACGATGGAGGTGGAGAACTGTAGTTTGGGAAGGTTAAGAGTGAGATCGGCCTCCACACTCCAGATGCGCATGGGTAACTCTTCCCCTTGTCCTTATTGTCTTTGTTGTCGAGGCTCTTACCCTCGCGTAGCGGTTTGATGATAGCGCTTTACATAGGTGTCGCCTGAATGGAATGATACAATATTACATACTTTCCGTCATTCATGGTAAGTCTACATATTGGGTAAACATCGTGACTATGGTAAGAGACATTAAATATTCCCGGAATCGCTACAGCCAAGATGACAATTTGAGTAATCTTACAGAATGAGACATCCCCGATTCATAAAGGCGCCGCATACATGTACCTGAAATCGGAGACAAGCAAGATTCGTTTTACTGTAACTGTCATTCGGAAGACATTACGGAAAGCTAAAATCGATGCCTTAGAGGCGCCAACGCCCCCTCGGCAGTTTCGTCTGCTTTGACGACCGTGTCCTTGTCCAGATTGTCCACTGCATTGAACATTCTGTCATTCAGGATCGCACGAAGGATCCTCGAGAAATCCATCGTCTCCTCCACCCCGTTCCTCCAAATCGCGACCGCCCCGCAGATCACGCACAGAAGCGCGACGAAAATCCCGACTCCGTACGCCAAAAATAGGCGCTTGGGTGTGTATTCGTACGCAGTAGATGTGTACGTGCACGACGTGGTGTCGTTTTCGAGGATGTTTGGGACGTCCGGGTTGAAGGTTAGAACCTGCCCAGATAAGACGCTCAGCGTCGCGTTTCGAGAGAAGCCTTCCAACGCTTGTGATAAGTTTGCGTTCCAGGTGATGTTGCCATCGGCCTGGATGGAGCCAATACCTCCAGGGGTTGTCGAGAGAATCGACGAATATTGGGGCGATCCTCCGGTTATGTATGCCATCAAATTTGAAAGTAAAGTCATATGGTCGTATACGTAGTTCTCCGAGAATGAGTCCAGTTGAGAAGCGTTGGCCTGTATTGTTGACACGATCGAAGAGTCGGTTACATCCAGGACCGGAACGTTCCCCTCGGAAGATTGAACATTGACGGAGTACGAACGAACGACACCCGTGCAATTCGTTCCCTGGTACACTGATCGTTTCACATCCCAAGTCTGGACGAAAACTTGTAATGAAAGATCGTCCGTAGTTTGAGGTATGAGATTCGCCTGGAGTAGCATCGCTCCCGACCCGGAGACCGATGGAGAAACAAACGAAGAGTAATCGTTTGAGGTCGTGGCCTCTCCGCAATCGAAACCTGGTCCTGTGAATTGGAGGTCGTAGTTGCATTGCGACCTTGAAGCAGATAGACTCGACCCGCAAACATCAATGGGCGGTATGTAGCTTCCCGAAGCTAAGACGGTTTGAAGAGGGATGTTATTGCCGGCACCTTTCCCCTTGAACGATATGTTTACTGCCAACGACGACAGATCTCGGGGTGCGAAAACTGTACAATTTCCGACCTGGTTGAAATCCGTAGCGACCTTTATGGATCCTGGAGCGAAGATCGATACCAGTGGAGTGGAGGCGGCTAAAAGTGCCAGGAAGGGCACAATTACGGAGACTCGGAGGGCGGAAAAGATTGACAAAGTGAACGGGCTGTTTTGCACCGTCATGACGGAGTCGATTCCGGAGATGGTGTTTCCTCGATCGCGTATAGCGCGCCAGAACATTTGATGGCAGGCAGTTGCGATTGCTACTGCAAGGAGCGTCTGTCCCGCATAGGCGAGCGCGATACCGATCTCGCTCACTACCGTTTGGTTCAACAGCAATTTGGACGAACCGGAATTGCGCAAGGACGAGTTTGGTGCTTTGCCGTCGACATATTTATAAAACGCGTGGTTGAAGGCCATAGCGCATATAGCCCCGATGATGAAGAGAGCCATTTTCCAATGCGCACCCGTGAGGAGTCTTGAACCAGTTGAGGGCAAATTTGGCAATGCTGAAAAAACGATTAATTGAATGTTAAATGTTAAGAAATACAGGCTTACGACGCGAAGCCTCATTATATGTGGCTTGGATCTTCGATACCGGAACGAATTTCTCTTGTTCATAGTCGGCGCCAAATAGTTGAACCCTCGTCCGTCTACCCGTCTGCCTTTCCGTGGAGATCATATCGCTACTTAACGCCATGCCAATGAGGTTCGAAATGGAAAGGTTGGGTTCCGCGCCATTGCGCAAAATGAGCCCAACGCCGTAAATGACAAGAATCACAGTTACTGCCACGGTGACTCCGTACGCCAGAAGTAAACGCTTGGAGTCGTAGATGTAAACGGTGATCGGCGAAGAGCAGGTTGTGTCAACATTTTCGAGGTTGTTCGCCGCAATGCCGGAGCTGTTGCTGAGCCCATATTCGATATTGCCGGATAGCAAACTGATAGATGCATTCTGCGCGAACGACGCGACGAAGTGCGGAATGGTGTCGCTGAATGTGAGGTTACCGTTCGCTGTTGAAACGAATAACGGGCCAAGGGATTGACTGCAATCCAGTGATCCAAATGCGCCTAGCTGCACGATACATTCTCCTGTCAACTGCTGTACGCCCAAGCTGGAGAAGAAATATAAGAACGAGCTGTCCTGCTGAAGGGGGGCCTGTTGATTTACGTCGCGAACCAAAACCGTTGGTGTGGAGGCCTCGTCCAAATTCACGGTGACGTCGTAGGTGGCGTTGTAAGAGGAGCAGTTGGTTGCCTGCAGCGCGTTGTTCTCGAGGTCCCATGTTTGTATGGTGATGCCTGTTAAATTTCCGAAGGGCTTCGCGCTCCAGACCATCGGCTGGGAGGGATCGGTGATTGACGAGAAATTCGTCGCAGCGGTGATGTCAACGCAGTCGAATGCAGGCCCTGCGAATGATATGTTGTAGGAACACGACGGCACACCGTCGCCGCATACACTAGCTATATCATTTTGGAATGGGGGAAGGTATGTGTTTGAAGCGAGCATGCTCTCTGTGATCGAGTAAAGCCAAAGAGATTCGGCACTGGTGTCGTTGGAAGAGAGGGCGAACGAAGGGTCCATGACTTTACTCGGTACATTCGGAACGGTACAAGATCTGTCCCGCTGGAAGTTGGTGGAAATGGTGAGGGAGCCGGGCGAAAAGACGACGATGAGAGATGTCGCGGAAACGACAATGGCGATGGCATACAGCGCGAGGGATGTCGATGCCGCTCTGAACGCTGAAGGATTGAAGGGCGATTGTCCGCAATTGACGAGTGCGTCAATCTGTTCGATGGTATGACTTCGAGATCGAAGCGTATCCCAAAAGACTTGAATGAAAGTCGCGCCTATGGCCATCGCGAGCAGTATGCGAGCACCATGAGCGATCGCCGTCCCAATGAAAGTGACGTTCCTCTGGCTCATCAAAATGGAAGGGAGCTCCGTCGAGCCGGGGTCGATGCGCTTTTCGTTGAGGTGCGAGTAGAATACGTGGTGAACGACCATCAAGATCGCTCCGCCGATGAGAAATACCACCATAGGGGTGAGCTGAAGAAGCCTTCGACCCACAGAAGGGTGTTGGCGTTGCTTCGCTTGCAGCCCGGGTTGTACGACCACGACGGGTGAGTAATTCCCCCTCGCATTGCTATCGTATGCTGTTGAACGTCAGTCCTACATGTGCTTCGCGCCGACAGAGATCCAGGACTCGCCTTTCAATTCCAAATTCTTTGTTTCGACCCATGCCATTTCAAATTCCTGAAGTGCCCAAAAATGCAATCAAAATGAAGGTCGGAAATTTCGTGTAGCGACCGTAGTCAGTAAGGAGTGACGGGGGGAGGAGGACTGGGGGGCAGTCGACGACGTGTAAGTGTCCACACGACGAGATAAACTACTTTTGTGCGTACAATCGACTTCCGGGAGAGAGATCGGCGGTGGTTCGTGACGGAACAACGAAAGAACTCACGTCTTATATGAGTCGCATCAAATGCCGTAGCCAGACCGGAAATGTTTGCTCCTTTTAGATGATGCGACGTGATTGAGTTGTCCAGAAAGGTAGGCCGTCGCGCCTTTTCGACAAGCGACGATTTCCTGTTGGTGGACGGAGTGCTCGGCGATCGAAAATGGTTCGGCTATCACCAAGCAGTAGCGCAGCTTTATGGCTTTGCTGGGCGAGATTGTCAGAAGAGGCAACGCGCGTCTATGAATCCTCGAAGGGGCGGCGCCAACATGAGTTTGACCAGAAATGCTGTTAAAGGAAAATGAGAGACATAGAAGAGCTCATAGAAGAGAGGCGGAAGGTTTGAAATCATTTCGATTGAGAGTCAAGCAAGGGGAACGTTGGGGTTGTCTTGGTGGTGAGAAGCAGGGTTGAAGCGCTGTGGCAGAGGGCGCCTAAGATTATGAACACAGCCTTCATGGAAGATCATAACCACAAGCGAGCTGATTTGCGACCGATAATTTACTTACACTGCAACAATGTAAGCGTGAAAACTGGTATGGCTCATGGGACAAGAGCATTCGAGTCGCTCATATGAGCATCCTGACCTGATCCGAAGACAGAAAGCATAGTCTCCTTGACACTTCGCTGTTCCAACATTTGAAGCGCCTCCACGGCGGAAGGTCTATCGTGCGGAGATTGCGCCCAGCAGAACATCATTAAAGCCCAGATGTCGTCCGTTAGACCGCGGTTGGACGCTTCTATGCCGGGACGCGTTGGCCGTCCTTGTCCGTGCAGAGTTAGAATTACTTGAGGATAACCTTTCAAGTCGCAGAAAGGTATATCGAGAGTGAATATCTACGCAAAAGCATCGCAAATTATATTACCCAAGAGCGAAAGCATGGACGAACTGACCTCTAACATAACCATACCGAGGGACCAAACGTCCGATTGCGGGCTCACGATCTCCTCTCCAATAAGAAGCTCGGGAGCCATCCAACGAGGATTTCCAGACCCTTGGAGCGCTGAAGAGATAGGCATATTTGCTAAGTCTTCGACGATCACGGCAAGACCAAAATCGCACAATAATGGCTGTTCATCGTCACCAATGAGGACGTTAGCCTACGGAGAATCAGCACGTTATAAGGTTAGCCTGATAAAATTGAGTTACTCCTCGTAGATCACCATGAATAACCGGTGGGTTCTGTCCGTGAAGATACACAAGCCCTCGACAAATCCCAGCGATCTGTGAATGTTTCAGCTCAAGCCTGGCCAATTTATTGCGATATATGCTTACTATTGGAATGTGATTCGCCAACCCCCTCACTTTGAGATATTCGGTACAGTTCCCGTTCTGCTTCCAAGGCGACACGAGACACGTAGACAATCCCATAATGTCTGCAACACCTAGGAAAGGCAGTATGTTTGGATGCTGAAGTTTGCTCCATATCGTCGCCTCTCTGCGAAATCTCTGCAAGAATGTAAACAATGATGCATGCGATTGAGAGGATTAGCGACGCGCCTTCGTGACGCGCAATTCTGGCTGGGCTTGGCCCTTCACGACGAGCGTCTTCAAGGCAACAGGGCCGTAATCAAGTACGAACCCGCGGCGGACGTCACCGAACCCTCCAGACGCGGTAATACTATGGACGCTTTCATACAAACGCACGACGTTCGTTAGATCGTGGACGTCTAAGTCGGGAAGGCGTCGTAAATCTTCTAATTCCTGCAGTATTTGCGATGCTGACGGCCGCTCGTCCGGGTCTTGACTCCAGCACCGAACGATAATATCCCAGAGTTTATCGTCTAGCGCCCGATGTACGAGAGTTTGATTCGGACGAGGAGGTCGCTGACCACTTTTTACTGCCGAAATGATCGAGTAGCCGGAATTGAAGTACGAGAAGGGCTTGTTTCCAGTGAGAATCTGAGGAGTATATTACGGAAACGTAATTGAGTAAGTGGGTCAATAACAAGGATAGTCGAGAGAAAAAGAAGTGCTCACACTTAACACCACCATGGCGAAGCTGTATATGTCATGTTTCAATTCGCTGCCGTTCTGTACAAATGAATACGACTCTGGCGCTTGGTATCGAATTTTGGATATGATACTTGATTCAAACATCGTAGAAGCGAATCCAGCAAGAATTCCATTTCCATGTTCGTCAACCAAGAGAACGGACTACAGTGAAGGTTTAATATAACAACGTAATTATAAACAGAGTCAGCTTACCTCGGTTAGAATACCATGTACGTATGGGGGATTGAGAGTATGCAAATACGCAAGACCTCGTACAAAATCAGTTATCTGTAAGAAAATGCAGCTCTGAGAATGATAGGTTATTCAAGGTAAGAGGTGACTGACAATCTTCAGTCTATCGGCCCCAGGATTCTTCCTGAGATATTCTATCACAGTTCCATTGACCATCCATGGAGTCACTAAAGCAATGTGATATTTTCCGAAATTGCGAATGATCCCCAGCAAGGGTAGCACGTTCTTGTGACGAAAGGTTGACCAAACCATTCCGTCCTTTAATCAAATTAAATATCAGGTGGTAAATGACGTATATTTCTGAGTCAAATACCTTGATAGCGTCAAGGTCTTCGTCACTGACCCTCTGTGACGACTGCATGGCGGTGAAGATTGAAACGGGTTTCCCGAAGAGCTCCCCAGACCAAACTGTCGTAATCGCACCGCGAGCGACTGGTACGTCGCTAATTCGAACTACCTTCCCGGTAAGGTCTTCAAACAGATTGTCTGGGTCCCCCTGCTTAGTTTGATTTTCAAGCTCGGGTTCGATGCGGGCCAGAACTTGCTCGTACAACTGCGCTATGTCAGGGGAGATGCTCGAAGACGATAATTCCTGTGTTTTTAAAGAAGAGTGTCAGACCCAAGCCTTGATATAGCATAAAATTACGAACGATTTTGAGAGCTCCGACAAGCACGTGTATTTCTTCATGAGAAAGGTCGTTCAAGGGCTCCTTTCGCAAGGCATCTCGTAACAAGCGTCGAAGTTGAATGCCATCTGCTGATCTGTCTGTGTTTATTATCTCCTTCTGAGACTCTAAATCTTCTTTTAATATAGGCTGTACAGAGATGGGAAACACGCTTCAACAGTTGATACTCGACGCTTTAAGAGACTTACGTCAACAGATGGTAATATCGTCATCAACGCATCGATGGCAATCTCGATATTTTCGAGCACTCTTGCGACATCTGCTTGGTGTATGTATGATCGAAGAGTTGAGAGCTTCGCGAACTCTTTTAACTGGGTATTTGCTGTTGGGAGGACAAGGCTTGGGGACTGACATTAAACAGGGGCGTACTGCGGATTGGAACTCGTATTCGCTCACCAGAATAAATGACTTGAGTCTTGTATGTGGGATTCCGATCCCCGAAATATAATGTTTAGCTGCTCGTAGACATTGGATGCGGATCTCTGAAGAAACATAGGCGCAATCAAATCAGCCATTCAAGTTAATCAGCAACTTAAGCAAGTGATCGACACCTTGTGAACTTTCAAACCAACACAGATTTGCTCATATTCTTCGAGAGATCCATTCATACCGATCCTGAGACAGTGGTCAAGCCAAAGACCCCACCAAGGGAGAACGGAAATTTAGATGTCGTGCAAGGATGTTGAACTGCTTCAAGTTGCTACGCGACTTTGATTGCCATGAAAAGCTTCCGTAAAGCCAATAACTTTGAGTCATAACAAAGACAAATATGCGAAATTCTTTTGTCGCGTCGCGTCAACTGAAATACGAACCTTTCAATCTACGCCATTCATTTGGCCATCCTTTTCTCTCTCTTCCTCACCAATCTATGCTCTGAATGGAGCAGATATCCTCCCTACGAAGCACACTCATAAGTGCATTGGGTCCTTCGCGAGTTCAGGATGGAGAGCAGGAGTTGTTCGAGGAGTTGACCTACTGCAGACCACAGCTTCTAAAGGTCTTCGATTTCGGTCCAAGGAGTGCGGAGGAGCAAAGAGAAGTAGATTCAGGTGCGCTATACAGTTTTCAGGTGTAATAGTTTCTTACTTGTCATTATGAGATTAGGACGCGTAGAGGTAGATGGTCGACCGTTAGCCGTCAATTCGGACTTCGCGCGTCAAGTCAAGTTCATTGCCCAACAAGTCGATTGCTCCGAACGCCTCTGCGCCGGGTTTCTGCACGAAGTTCTCTCTGAGAACCCAACAATCAGTGAACTCGAGGCCGTCGAGCTCGCAGTTCTCGGATTCCATCGAGCAAGAAGAGAATTGGCCGATTGTCTCCAATACATATTCGATGCGGCATATGCAGCGCAGGGCGGTCAGGCGACTGCGATGCATTTACGAGTCAACGACTTTGCAAGGAGACAGCTTCTGGGACAAGGCGGGCAGGGCGGGTTGGCGGCAAAGATCTTCTCTGAAATTGAGAAGTTGGACACAACAATTGCCAGCACTCGGACTGCCGTCACGAACGCCATCTCAAACACAAATTTACCTGGAAATCAAGGTGTGTCCAGACACTCTTACGTGGAGTGGAACCTGCTCACACTCAACAGGAACCGCCGGGAATCTGGGTCACGGCGTGCTTGCTGCTCGATTGGAGTCTCTCAACTATGAAAGGCGAACTCTTGCGATCGCGTTCTATTACATCGCTCGTGCCGGGTATTTGACTCATTCTGAAGTCACGAAGGCTCTGGATTGGCTTTCACGGTATCCCAAACACGATATGGTGCTCTACATTTTCACTGCAGTACTCGCGTCATTGGACCTGTCACATTCACCCCGAAATTCCTTTACGGAGGAATTAAGGCTGGGAATGGCGAAGGATCCCGCTGCTATCACTGCGATGAAAAACAAGCTAACTCCTACAGTGCCCTGGAGAGATGCAACTTTAAAGGCAGCAGTACAACTCAAGTGGACAATGTTTTTGACCGACGCTCGACTTCGCGACCATGAACTGGAACGTAGGGAAGGTTTCAGAAATGAGGACCTGGAGATGCAAGTTTTGAACGCGGTACAAGGAGATTCATTCTCGTTCCTTCTTCGCGTCCTCTCACAATTTGGATCTTCACAAGACACCGCCATGCAATTGTTGGCCGGAACGTCCACCTCCGCCGACAATGATGTAAAGCCATCAGTAGTCCCCGACTTTCAGATTTGCCTCCTTCACGAGGTCGAGCTGCTTCTCCGCTCGCTGTTGACTCATGCACCAGCTGAGCTGCGCAAAATCAAGCACAAGCAAGAAGACCAATTCCGACCTCGTGCAGATCGCCATGGCAGAGGGGGTTTGCGACCTTCCGATACTTCCAACGAGAGGACAGCGCAGCCTCGTAACGACATTGCGACTCTCTTCCAACTTGTAGGTCAACTTTACACCCTCCTCCCCGAGGATACCGCCATCCAGTTTTGGGGAGGTGTTCCCAACAAGGCGTCACCCGCGTACTATGAGATAGTCGAGTCGGAAAGGGGAAAACTCCCGTCCTTTCTTCGCTGGGCCATCGAAGTACGAGAGCCGGAACTTGTTATCAGCGTCTTTGAGATGCTCGCAGGCCTTTCAACTGGCGTTGCGTGCAGTGAATGCTGCTACAACTTCATGGCGACCGGGACGATGGACGTTGTCCATGGTGGAGGCTCTGGACCTTCCAGTCGGTATGAGTTCGCCGCCGCCTTCACTTGGGGCAGTATCTTTGGCGAACTGGACAGTTGGGCTGCCCTTGGATCAAATCACCGAAGCGGGCACGGCGCCGCACCCCCTCAACTACCCGTCGCTCCTGCTGACGTGCTTTTAGGACTTTCTTTCTTGAAAGTCTTGAAAGCTGTTTCCACATACTCGATGCAGGCCCGGATCGCGATTTTCACTCATCCACAGTACAAAGCTATCAGCTGTATAGTTTCACTGATTCCCCTCGGTGTTCCTCTGGAACTTAAGGGCGCGCTGTTCGAGACATTGGTTGCATTCTGTCAACCAGGAGCCGGGATGCAAGGCACCGAGATCTGCAAAAGCGTCTGGGCTCAGATGGAGCGCCTCGAGGTCATCAACGTAAGGGGAGTGGGTATGGCGTCCAAAGGTGTGGAGGTGGAACTGGAGGAGGTCGAGGCCGTATACCGGGTATATCCAGCAACGATACCTTTCTTGGAGTTGCTCGCAACATTGATCCATACGCCTAAACGTGTTCCCCTTAGGAATCGGGTGACAGAGCCAGAGCCAATCAACACCATTCCGGAGTCATTAGGAGCACCCTACAGAAGCCCTGGAATCGCGCCATTCGTTGGCTTCGTCGTCGATAATGTCCTCGCGAGTCTTCCTCGGCGCGAATTCTTGGATTCTGCAGACTCGTGGAAGATGGCGGGACTGGGGCTATGCTTCCTGGAGAGATGCTTAGCGAGCTACGATTTAGAATCGCTGCCTGGGTTAGCAGAGGAGTACAACTCGAAGGGTCCAGAAGTGTTGGCTCCTCTCGTTCACCATCCTGGTTTCGATGTACTGACACGGATCTTGTCGGAGACACCGCTACGGGCCAGTATCATCTCCTACGTTATCGAAGGTTCTGAAGAACTTCGCAAATTGCAAGGCGACCTTCGATTTGCGAACGTTATCACACGCGCACTTCGAATTATGGACAGGGTGCTCGTGATACAGGATATTTTCCTCGATCAACTTGCACCAGCCGTATCAGCAATTGATGGATCGTTCGCAGGCCGCATCTCTCAGAGCTTCTTGTCGAGAATTGACCAGGGCCTATCTCTTGACCAACGTTCCATACCCGCCATTGGATCGTACGTCAACCACGTTTCACACCCGGAGTTAGTATTCCTCGCAATCAAGGTTCTCTCTTCTCTTTCACAATCCAACTCGTTCCAAAATATTGCGAATCTCATCGATAGAAGCTCTGATTCGACCGTCATCCTCGACGGCTTCGTGAAATTACTGGCCACGGACTCGGAAGAAGACGTAACGGCATCTGAAGAATGGGTGGACCTGTGGACCGGCGCAGGTGCTCCAGATCTGGAAGGGGAGCAGATACTATTTGGACAGGCTATCCGACTCGCAATTGTCGACCTCCTCCTTCACGGAACACGGAGAAGCAATGCATCGTCTCTGGCGTTCCTACTTCTATTCGGACAAACGGGATCTGACGCTAAGATCCAAGATCCACATGCTCTGGGCTCTCGGGAATACTGCCTTCACATTGTTCTTCAGCTACTCAACTCTGGCGTCCCGAGGCTGCACGACAAAGGCAAAGAGCGGGAGAGGAGACGCTTTGTCAGGTCACAACCGTTGTTCGAGACCCAACCAGTTCTTGCCGAGCGACTTTACAAGCTCATCTACCAACTATGCGACCATCCAACCACGAGCTCCTCGATCATGCTATACCTTCGAACCCGTGAGGACTTCTTCGCGCGTCACCTCGCTGTGATGTCTGTTCACGCACCGATCGACTCCCGTGAGCCCTTCATTGAAGTTCTTTATGGCGATGGTGCACGGGTGGCTACAACTTGCGGAACGCTGAAATCCTTCCTGAAACTTCGAGGCTGGGTCCTAACCCTAGTATGCCTCGAGTTGCACGTCTTATCGAACAAAGGCCAGCACCAGCGCGTCAAGGAGCTTTTGGACCTGCTTCTTGGGACAACAGATTCATATCATGAACCCGAAGGTGATTGGGAACAAGACGCCTTCCGGCCCTTCAACGATGTCGGCCAATCGCGAATAAGAATCATCGAACTCTTCCAATCTCTGGAGTTCGAATGGTTCGACAGCGTCTCCGTCGCTCCTATTGAATTACAGTTCTACCAGACTTTGAACTTGCAATCTTGTATTCGCGCTGACGACGATGGCTGCGAAGTCGTAGATCGCACTTCATTGTTTGAACTGCTCAGCAATGCTCGAAGAACCCTACTGCGCCAAGGACAAGTCGCGTCTGTACAGCATAGCGCTCAGTTGGACAGCGAGACGAAGTACATCCTTGAAAGCTGCGTCGTGGAGAACAACCGAAGAGAAGTGCAATTCGCACTCAGTTCAGGTTACGAGTCGTGGAAGAAGTTAGTCGAAGTTGTTCTGGCGAAATGCTTCAACCACGTCCCTCAAGACCTACGAGAGAGCATTTTACTGGATTTACTTCACGTTTTACCTCCCTCATTAGCACTCTCCACGTTACAGGAATCGTCTGCGGTTCTGTTGTCCGAAGTCCTGCTGCTCTTGGTGACAAAACTAAGAGAAGAGCGACACCGACTCGCGTTACTATCTTCTGGCAATCTCTCGGAGACGGCCGCCTTACCTACGGAGCGAATGACACTGTTGCTGCGACAAATGGTGGAATGCATTCTCGATAAACACCGCCGGGAATTGGTCCGAGGAAATGTCTACGCCTCTTTGGTGAATTTCCTTCATCTAGTCTCTGGTCCCATCGAACCCAACTCCCCTCAACGCAACCTCCTAGCACGGTCGTACTCCGCAGAAACTCAACTCTCCCTTAGCCTCTCGAATTCTCTGTCCCTCTCCGTCACCGGAGGTCATCGGTCCGTAGGTGCCGCAGCGTCATTGGAAGCGAGCAGTTTCCAAGTCATCAAAGAGTCTCTGGATCGGTTGGTATCTACAATATCCAAGGATGCAATTGACGGTGCTGAGGTATGGAAGACGGTTGCGTTTACTCTGTTGGAATCTTTGGCTCGCTTCTCCCGGCTGGACACGAAGCAACAAGTACTTGCATCCCTCGATCGATACGGATTGTTGTCGAACTTTGTGCACAGTATCAAAGACTCAGATTTGGAGCTTCAGTCCGTGCTCAAGCCTGATCCAGGTATGTTGGATAACATTTATAATTCTTTTTCCCAATGCTGAAATCGCCTCAGATGACTTAAACCCGCTCTTTGTTTACGAGGCGAAGATGTCCTTCCTGACTCGTCTTGGGGAGAACAGAAAGGGGGCTGAGAGGCTGTTGGATTGCCGGATTCTTCATGTCCTTGCACAGGTCGACTTCCTTGACACTAAGCCAGAAGCCGACGAATCTTTCGTTGGTGAGATACACCTTTTGTTCTCTCTCTTGCCCTTGGCTAACGACGTAAACAGACCGCGATAGCTTTTTGCCTTCCGCCATGAGTAGATATCATCAGCTCTTTGTCCCTGCTATGCAACTAGTCGGAGTGCTGCTGGCCGCTGTCGGACCTAAACATACAACCGTGCAAAAACAGGTAGGCACACATTAATTATGTTTGTGGACTTAACTGACAAAGATGACAGGCCCTCGACTTCTTCTACAATCATCGAGACACTTTCATCATTATGCTGAAACAAGATACGGCGCTTACCACCCTCAAGGGTATCGAAGAACTCAACCTTATCGTTTCACTCGGCGTGCTCATCGTCCCTTCTGTCTCCAAAGTCGATTTGGTACGTTACGAATATTCTGCGCCTGGAATGTCTTGCTGATTATGTCCTTCGTTATAGTTCGCAACTAACAGTGGCTTTGGTGGGATACACAATGCCGTGTTAGGCTTAGCCGCCCGAGTTCTGGGATCATTGAAGTGGACCAGCCTTATTCGCCCGTCAGACGAAACTGAGCAGGTGGACTCCGAGACGAGAGCGTACGGTTAGTATCTAATATTTGACCTTACAAGGCTTCTCTGACATTTTAAACAGGCGTCGGTGTCGTCGACTCGAAATTCGACGTTCGGGTTCGTGAAGTCGTGCAAAAGCTGCGCTCGTCCGCCTTGGGCTACCTTTCTGCATCAAGTAGCATGGGGGAAGAGTCAGACTTGACTGTTGTGCTGTCACCTATCTTGACCACGAGAAGAGACGATCGTTCTTCGGGTATTGCTGGTACGCACTCGTTCGTTTCTGTAGAGGAAAGTACGCTTGCTTATTGAAGGTTATTTTCGTAGCCCCACTTCCAAGTCTCAAGGATGCAGCTGATGCGCTGGAGAGTGTCTGCGACGACCTCTCCTCGACGATGCAAGAGATATCGGACATCGCTGCCGAGCTTGAACATCGGGATCATGTCAGGGTAGACAATCTGACGGAGGTGAGACCCCATTTCTTCATTTTCGTGTTTCTCAGGATCTGAGTTCGTCATCGTCGGTTGTAGCTCATTGGTCCTGTCGACGCCGAGTCTCTCAGACGGATGGACGTCGGCCAACGCCGAGCCCTAGCATGCCGAGTTCTCGAAACAGCACAAACGACCAAACGATCGCGCGTCGAGAGTCTCGTTTGTGAGTATCTCCCTGCCCCTCATCCCTTCTACAAATCCTAAATCATCCTAATCATCATCCCTAGACTCGCTCGAGATGCTCCTCCTCCTCGTCTGGCGACACATCAACTACTACATCACAGAGCGACCGCCCTCGCTCTCCGGTTCCAGCGAGCCTAGGTTGGGAAACTCGACGACGGGGAGACCGCTCCAGGCGCAGGCTTCTTTGCGCGCGTCGACGATGCGGCTGCTCGTCGTGCCCGACACGAACGCCTTCCAGAAGGAGGCGGGGAGTGCGCTTGGAAGGATGTTTGAGAAGTTGGATGGGGTGCAGTTGGTGAGTGCAAAACTAATTCGATTTTTGATGTTGTGACTGATCATGCTTTGACTTTAGGATGAAAACACGGTGGGCAAGCAATGGCGGTCGACACAGTCCTACATTGAGATTGTCACTCGTCGATTGAAGGAAGCTGTCGCTGTTGGTCTAGAAGATTCAGATGCCCGACGATAGTCACAAAAAATGGATGGTCCATCCTTCATTCTTTCCGTTTGTTGGTATACAAACCTGTAAAAAAATCTTTCTGTTTATTGACATACCTTTCTCTGTACAACATTTCAACAACCGTGAACCCAAACACCCAGACGAGAAGGAAGCGAGAATAACAACACATAAGATATCATTGCAAGAAGGTACTTAGTACTGGTATAGTGACGTGAAAATTATATTGGGAGGAGACTGCTTGCACCGCGCAGAGCCATCGAGGAGCCGAATCGGAGCGTTTGGATCCCACCTGGGAAATACGCGAGAACGTAGGATACAAGTGCGACTACCTTTAGTATAAGATGACGTTCGTAGATTAGATTAAATGAGGGGAATGAGGGAAATAGTTTGATGCGGAACGTACCTGAACGATTGCGAAGACCAATGAACCCAGATATGACTTTGCCTCGGAGGATGTCAGTGACCATAAGGTGTATACGGGTTTGTACTCACCCCGAGAGCGAAATAAAGCGTTAGACCCAGACTTGAAAAGTACGCGAACGTGAATGGGAGGCGTTCTTTGGTGATGAGGTGCTTGATGTGGTTGACAGGACCTATTAAGACCGAGAACCTGTATACATACAATACCGGAGAGGCAGAGTGTCAATAAAGTTGACCTCTTCGTCAAAAGGGTGAAGAGGGACGCACCCAAACATGACGAGCATGCTGCCCAAGCTGATTGAGGTCGACACGTCAGATCACTTCGGTTCTCGCCATAGTTTCTGTAGAAATGGCAGACTCACCTGAACGCAAGAGCGAATTTTGCGGGCCGCAGCGCAAGGAAAGGAAGGGTGAGGAATGCAACGAAGAAGCAGGCGACTGCGCCCAGTAAGCAGACGATGAACCCGAGTAACCTTCATTCATAACCACAAATCCTCCTCGTCAGTACACACACTTTTCTCTCTTGACAGAATGATGGATAAATGATTGCTCACCGCTCCCATCTCGACAATGCAAAATACGCCTCCTCCTCATTCGACTGCTCGTTCGAGCGCAGGGGCACGTACGACCCGCCAATCGCGTTGTAAAAGCGCGAGAACGGGTTCCCGTTGGCATTCGATGACGACTGTTGTTGTTGCGAGTCGTCGTTTGTCCCTCGAGCCCAACGGAATTGGGAGAGGTTGGCTCGGAAGTTTTGTTCTGTCGTCGCTGGTGCCATCGTCGAGGATGAGGGTGGATGAGAGAGAGAGAGGAAAGTGAAGAACGTCGGTCGCAGCGCTCGCAGCTGTGGACACGGAGCCTGTTCTAACCCTAGAACCGGGTTGGCGTAGCACTTCACTCGCAGTTCGTGGTGATACAGCGAGATTGCGACGGAAAATTCACGAAGTATCAGAGGAAAAAATCGTGCTGGTATCAAGTGTGAGAAGAGTAGATAGTCCGTTATAGATGGTAGGTGGAATAACCAATAGTACGACTTGTAGGAATCAAATCCACATGAACCTCGTCAACAATCATGATGCGCCGGGAGAGCGAGTTTGTAATAGCAATGGCTGCTTGCATGGCATCGCAAACGCAAATGGTGCATAATCCGGTTGAAGATGAGTACACGTAGAGAGTCATGCCCTCAGAACGAATTGATGCTTTGCGGACGAACACCGCGAAGGAACGGCTCAGCTCGGAGAGAATAAAATATGCGTTAATTATTTTGGAATGGCGCGAGCCATGCAATTCCAGTCTACATTGGTTAATGCTACATTAGTGGCATCATGTAAGAATCTGAGAACGCGGAGAGTTCAGAGAAGACTTCTCAAATATAATGTAGTCGATACGCACGGGATCGAAGAGCAAACGCATGCAAGGGTTGAGAAGGATTCGCTCGTTACTGCGACTTCTTTAACTCCTCCTACATCTCCGTTAGAGCACTGATAGACGGGTGAGATACAAGGAAAGACGTACAAGCTCCTTCTTGTTCTCCTCCAGCTTCTTCTCGGCTGCTTGTAACTGTTCGGTTAAATTCCAAGTAAGCAATTGGGGACCATGATACGAATTGCATCAACGCACCTGCTCCCTGAGTTTCTTGAGCTGCTCCTGCTCGTGCTTCATCACATATTGCTCTTCACAATAAAACGTTCTTGTCAGTCAAATCCTTTGCACCCATAATGATAATCGGCTGCTCACTCTCTTCAACGTCATCCCTCTTCCTGCCGAACACCGTCAGCGTCCATCTTTCCCTCAAATTTGACCCAAAGTCACTCACTTGAAGTTACCAGATTGCGCCGTCGAGCCAGCACCCTCCGAGTACATCCTCACGCTCCTAAGAGACTGGGAGAGGGCGGGCAGACGACGAGCGGATTGTAAGCGTAAGGCGAGCATGGTGGTTTCTTGCCAGAACTGTGTACTCGCTCGCCTCAGGCTGCCTCCGCAAGCACCCGAAATACAGGCGGTGACCGTGACATTTCCAAAAGAAGATGAGCGCCGTCACGGGCCTTTCCCCAGTGTTTTCCTGGTCATCGACGACGACGACGACGGCGACGAACATCCATGTCTCCTTTTATTCGCAGCACATTGCGCTTGGTGCGTATATTCCTTAAAATTACGGAGAATTATGGCTAAGAAATGTTGAACAGGCGCGAATTGGCCAACGGTCGACGCGGACATTCACCACCTCTCGGGCTGCTCGCAAAGGTGCTTTCGTTCATTGGCAAAATATGCGTGTTGGCGGGAACTGAGTTGGAGTTGTTGGCAGATATCGTGCAGGACCTCTACGTCTCTGAGTTGAGAGCATACAAGGCGCCACCACCCGTGCGTTCACCTTCACTGCTCAACCAATATCTTTCTGAGCTGGCGCTGCCAATTTACAGGTCAAGGATGCACACGTCGGCGTCGTGAAGGCGTTCACAGCACCCTCCACCCCTTCTGCACCAGCAGCACCGACAGACCTCGCCTCAGAACTCTCCGCATACGACGCCGCAGAACCCTCGACGGTAGAAGCAACCGTCAACCTCGCTGAGGATGACAGCGGCGCTGGCGCACAAGAATTCCTTGCTTTCCTCGAGAAGGACCTCCCCAAGCCAGAGGCGCACCATTAGATGTCTTTCGATACACTCTGCCTGCACCATGCATGTCAAAATAGGACGAATTTGTTCAATCGACGAAACTCGATTTGTGTCATAGCGACCTGTAACGATTCTTCCAACAATAAATTCATAAGTTATTGGAGGATGGGGCATGGTATCAGCGTCAATTGTGTTCCATGAGGCATTGTATGTTGTACAAATGAGCTACATTATCAGTGATGTTACAGCGTGCAGGTGAAATAAATCAGAAGTTGTGCATACATATAGGAATCGAGAAAGCACATGTGAAAGCAAGCCTGTTCAGACATTCATCAGCGACCCGAGCAATTTACTCATAATTCCCTGCGGTTTCAACCCATCGAGCTCTTCGACGTAAAACAATTGGACCCTCCCGTCCTTGGTCAGGATGTCAAGAGAGGAGCCATTCCAGCTCGCCGCATCGCCTGCAGAAACATCAGTCCAACTCAAGTTGTGGCAACTTATAAAACGACGTACTGTATCCAGCTGATTTGAAATCCCCTAAAAAGCTCCTTTGAGTCTTATTATGCTGCGCGAACGTGCTGAGGCGCTTCGACACGCCTGCGGACGGGATTATAGCGCCATCCCCCGTGTAAATATTAACGGGCCCGACGAAGGAAGAGGGGATGTAGACAGTGATCCGCCCATCCTTCGACCAAACCCGCATTGAGACCTTCTGCTCTGTTAAAGAATGCTGTAGTAGGCAGAACGGGAAAATGAACTCTCAGTAACTTGATGCACGAGCATATGCGATTGCATTCACTTACCAGCTTAACAATCACCGACCCGTCTTTCGTCCCAATATCGAAGATGGCCTTCTCCTTCTCTGGGCACGCACTCGTGTCCACACGTCCTTGCTCGCTATGCACCAGCCACACATTCGCATTGATGCTCCCGTCCCTGCTCTCCAGCTTGAGATGCGGGCGGGGAGCATTCTCAGGTAACGCGAACCGATCCTCCTTCATCGAACTCGGTATGATCTTATCTATGAAGCTCGGGCTCGTCGTTGCGGGTTTCGGTGGCGGGGGAGGAGGGACGGGGCTGAGGTCCTGAGGTACGTCGAGGCTCGTGTCGATCACAAAGCTCTGGCGGATCGCCCCGTCTCGTTTGAAGATGGATACGAAGTTCGAGGTGGGGATGTCGGGGAGTTGGTGGGCGGGGTCGATTGGCGAGTGTGAGGGATCGAATTGGGCTGAAGGACTTGAAGACGAGAATGGTGCGCTGGGTATCGATGCCCGTTGCACGTATGGAGGGGGTACGTCGAAAGATTCGTCCTTCTTTAGAAGAGAAAAGAGAGATCGTTCAGTTGCTTGCGGACGTTGAAGAAACAACTGCGACGTACAGGTATTGGCATCGCGACAGCAGCGAGCTCAGACTGTTTGTCCGTCTCCTTCGTGATGATCATCCTGAAGAGTAAGATCTGATTTGTTGTCCTCTAAGGCGAGATTTCAGCTTTTTATCGTCAAGCAGCAGACTGCGCAGACCGTCCGCAGTGGATGGGAGCAAACGAGCTCAGGGGAAACGAGCGCCATGCTGCCTGCGGACGCTGCGGATTGACTGCAAGCGCGAACAGCCACCGACGATCGCGATGAATTCGAAGAAGCCACGATACTTTGGGACAGAATAAGATTAGGCATTGCAGCATGTACAAGTGAGGATAGCAAATTAAAATTAAAGAACGAAAGTGACACTAATAAGAATCAGAAAGAGAGCAGCGAGAAAAGCATGCTGGTTTATAATACATTGCGTAAGAAAAAGAGAGAAACATACAGTTAGTCAACCAGATATGGCGGTCTGAGAGAGTCGAAAACGGAGGCTCGGGTGCGCGCTCTGACGTCCAGGAGCTTCACGCGAAGCTGTAGCGTGCCGGCAATGAAACCCCTCCCCGTGATGACGAAGAGAAGTTCGTCCGCCCATAGAGTGAACTCCGTCCGGTCCAAATCTGTGCGCCGGGCAGCATCCTCAAACGGCCGGGGAAACGCTCGGTCAAAGATGAGCTCGGCTTCCTTGTCGTCTGAAGGCACATCGAATACCGGATGAAAGGGTACTCTTCGTGCTCTCCAGCACCCCGCGAACTGCTCTAATCGGCACGTCTGGGAGTTTCTGTCACCACCAAGTCCGTCGTCGACTCGTATGCGCGTCTCAGGGAGGGCAGAAACGCGGAGGGCTTGGTGAGAAGGGTTGGGTTTGTCGTCGTCGTCGAATTCGAATGCGAGGGAGCAAGAATAGCGACGTGGCTGTCGTTCGAGTTGTATTCGAGCTGCACGGGTGAGAAGTAGGCGATATGATGCGGTGGGTTCGTCGTCATCTGAGCTAGAGTTGCTACTGCGAGGGTCAGGTCCAGGACGACCGCTCTTGTCCAGATTGGGGTTGCCGACGAGTCTGGTATAGATAGAAAGGTGGTTCATTGAGTATATGCGCTTCCGGTGAAACGGATACGCACCTGAGCGCCATGTTTCTCGCGAAGATAATGACAGGCTTTATCGAGCCTCCATCGTCGAACGAGCAGAGCCCAGACGTGGTATAGCTCACGGAGTCCGGTAAACTCCCGCGTAGCACATCGTCGAACGACACGACCTGACCCGAGAACCCAGTCCACGAGAAGTCGATATTTGGCTTGCTGGGCGACGTGATGAGCGAATGCAGCTTGTCGAGCCCGTAGAACGCAGCGTCGTCCGCGAGCGCGAGCATAGCCGTTCGCGTGTCCATGGTGCGAGGAAGGGCCTTGGGAGCAATGGGGAGACTGAGGGGGTATCCGGAGAGGTATTCGATAATTATCGCGAATAGAGTAGGGTTTCTGTCGACGTGAATTGTCGTGAGCTTGTGTTCGCCCTCTGCGAAGTCACCGAAGAAGAGCGCGGTGAAGTAGTTCGGGGAGTCGAACTCGAGCTGAGACCGGCTCAGCGTGAATTCTTCGTCGCGAACAACGACGGTGTAGCGTTCTGCAGACGAGAGAGAGGACGGAGGAGACATTGAAGCTATATGGGGTCGTAAAAGTCGTGAAGGTCGTCGTCGTCGTCGTGGACAGTGGTCAAGATGCAGGACACAACGCGAACGACATTTGGCAACGATCGGCACACGATCATACGCGATGATGATTGGTTGCGTTCAATTCTCACACTTCTGATGCGCTTGGACCAGCCGAGAAGTAACAAGTTTTTCGTGCTCGCTGTTGCCAGCGACGACGACGACCATAAAAACGTCCTCGCCGTCGCTCCACCATGATCCCCCTCACCCGCCGAACAACGAGTAGAGTGTTCGCGCCCTCATTTTCATGCGCTCGTCAACGTCTTCCTCGTCCCGCCCGCCTTTACACGACACCGACGCGACGCACCGACGCACCCGCCTTCGCTACTGCTCATGCTGTTCCCAAGGAGACGTACCCCGCCTACATGCCCCCTCAAAGACAGCAAGAGAGCGCAGTGAACAACGACGAAGGCGTAGACGCATTCCTCTCCCAACACGCCCCATACACTCTCATCCCAACGCCCCTCCCCGCCGATCGCTCCTCCCGCCTGAACGACTTCTACTTCACCGACTCCTCGACCCAGGACGCGCTCTCCGTTATAGATGCATGTCTTCACAATACGTACGATGTCCCGCGCGCCAAGGCTGTTTTCAAGCACCTACGCGAGGGACGGAAGGGCGACCCCATTCTTCATACGCCGCTGTACAACGCCTTCTTGAGTGCCTTTCTGTCGATGGCGGAGAAGGACTTCGAGAAGAGAGATGACTGGCTGCGAGACTCATGGGCGCTGTACGAGAGCATGGAGCGAAACGATGAGCATGTGAAGCCAAATGCTGGAACATACGCCATCATGTTGCAAACTTGGTTAAAGTGCGTATTTGCGGTCTCGCCCGTAAATTACGGCGACTAATGTCGAGTAGATTCAACTCGGAGACGGAAACGCCATTCGCTAACCTGAGCGCGACAGACGCTGCCCCAGGCGACTTACTGCAGCGTCTGGTCGCCAGAGACATATCCCCGACTTCAGTCATCGCGGACGCAGTCATAACCTCAGCGAAGACCGCTTCCCAGATCGCAGAACACATCTCGCGCGCGGCCGCACAGCTCGGTATGACGCAGGTCATCACGGAGCTGGGGAAAGTAGAGGCGATTGCTGCGGACCCACTTGCAGAGGTGCCCGAGATCATACCCGTATTGGCTCGAAAAGTGCGTGATAATAAGTTTTTCTCTGAGTTGTAACTAATTATCCTTGTAGCCCGTCCCCCTATTCGAAGAATTTGATCCGAAGGAGGCGACCGAGCTTGCTCGCACTCACACCCCCGTGGTGGAAAGCGAGATCCCCTTCAACCTCGATAATCTGCGAAAGCATCTCGCAGACGTTTCTTACGCAAGGCGAGTATTACCCGATGACGCGTTTACACGGCAAAAACTATTAGAAGCATCCGTCTACGACGCTGCTTCGAAGCGCATGCAACGGGAGTCGGAAAAGCTTGAAGAACTGGGGCTTGGAAACAAAAACCTGCAGCACGAGCAACTTCAGAAATGGATGTTCGACTGGCATAACAAGTTGAAAAGTCGGATAGAGGTGGAGATCGAAGTGTTGAAGAAGGAAGAAGATGCTAAACGTAAGGATTTCATCTATGATAAGATCAACTGTCGTCTTCTAACTATCGTTCGATCTCAGCGAGAAATAGCGAGAAATATGTCCGATTGTCGCCTTTCGTGTCTCTTTTAACTCCGAACAAGCTATCCTTAATCACCATCCTGGAGCTGATGCACTTACAAGGCACGGGCGGCATCATGGAAGGCATGAAAACTGCCCGTGCACTCATCACCGTCGGGAAGGCCGTAGAGATGGAGTACAAAGCAGAAATGCTGAAGAAGAACAACATCACCCTACCTCAAGCACCAGCACGCCCTCCGTCGTACTTCACGAAGCGCGCGATCAACGACCTGAAGGACTGGCGAACGAACGCGCAGACGTACGTCGAGAACTCGATGTCGTGGACGGCAGACTGGTCACATTCGCTTTGTGCGAGAGTCGGGAGTTTTTTGGTCGACTGCTTGATGGAAGTTGCGACAGTTAGACGGACGACTGTTGACAAACGCACTGGCGAGGAAGTGTACGTGATAAAATCCGTCGATTGAGGGTATGCGTTGCTAATACCGCTTTACAGATCGGAAGATCATCCGGCATTTTATCATTCGTACGAATACAATCGAGGTCACAAACTCGGTGTTATTCGTTTGAATACTGTCGTCGCTGAGCGCTTAGCGAAAGATGATATTCGTTCCACCTTACATCCTCGCCATCTTCCTATGCTGGTCAAGCCGAAGGCGTGGCTCAGTCACGACAACGGAGGTTACATCTTCAATAAAAGTACATCGTTTTTTCTCCATCTCTGGTCTACGTATCTCTGACGAAATATTTGAAGGTTCGGTTATGCGACTAAAAGATACTCAGGAACAGGCTGTCTACCTTCGTCACGCCTCCGAACGAGGGAACATGGAACTGATCTTCGCGAGTCTCGACATCTTGGGCAGCACACCGTGGAAGATCAACCGCTCCGTATTCGATGTCGTCCTGGAAGTATGGAACAAACAGGAACGCTTCCTCAAGATTCCTCCCGCCAATTACGACGCCCCCGAACCCGTAAGGCCCGAAGAAGGAGACCAAGCTGCCAAGGCGAAATATCTTTCTCAGATGAAGGATTATCAAATTGACCGGGCAAACAACCACTCGATGCGCTGTTCGATCAACTACAAGGTGGAGATCGCCCGCGCTGTATGTGCCGTTTTATATCACACCTTTTCTAATGAGACTGAGATTGATATGATTCTCGTAGTTCCTTGCTGACACGTTGTACTTCCCGCACAACATCGATTTCCGAGGTCGCGCCTACCCAATGCCTCCGCATCTCAGTCACATTGGCGACGATTTGAGCCGTGGGCTTCTGTCTTTTGCAGAAAGTCGGCCATTGGGTGCATCGGGCTTCCGGTGGTTGAAAATCCATTTGGCCAACCTTTATGGGTACGATAAAGCGAGCTTCGACGAGCGTGTGGAGTTCGTGCACGAGCACCTCGACGATATTCACGACAGTGCTGTGAATCCTTTGGAGGTAAGTGAAATTTCTGGAATTCACTGCATCATGCTCTGATATTGACTCGTGTTTTTTAAAGGGACGTCGATGGTGGATGTCTGCTGATGACCCATGGCAGTGTCTTGCTTGCTGTATCGACCTCCACAAAGCGCTCGAGTCCGGCGATCCCGAAGCATACGAATCCTGCCAACCAGTCCACCAAGACGGGACATGCAACGGTCTTCAGCACTACGCCGCGCTGGGTGGCGACATTAAGGGTGCACAGCAGGTCAACCTGGACATCGCAGAACGGCCATCGGACGTCTACACGCACGTCGCGACTATGGTGGAAGAGGAGATCAAGAAGGATCTCGCCGACGGCAAGAGTAAGTATGCGGAGATGCTCTCGGGCAAGATCGCGAGGAAGGTCGTGAAGCAGACGGTGATGACGACGGTGTATGGTGTCACCTACGTTGGCGCTCGGGCGCAGATCTCGAAGCAGCTGAAAGATCTGAATTGCATCGCCCATGAGGATCTGTGGGGCGCGTCTGCGTACCTCGCTCAGAAGGTTCGCATTTTCTTCTATGACCTATACTCTTTTAAATTTAATACTAATGCCACTGCCTTCCCAAGGTAATGGGCTCCATCGGAGACCTCTTTTCCGGAGCCAGAGACATTCAACTCTGGCTCACCGAATGCGCGCGGCTCATCTCCAAGGCGATCCCCGCCGAGCGCGTGGAGAGCGAGAACAACATGACCTTCACCAGGACGCAGACGAAGGGCGGGCCGCGGGCTGTCGGGAAGGAGCAGATGACGACGGTCGTGTGGACGACGCCGATGGGCCTGCCTGTTGCGCAGCCGTACCGCAAGACGAAGAGGAAGCAGGTCATGACAAGCGTGCAGAGTGTGTATATTTCGGATCCGACGAGTCCTGCTGAAGGTACTTGTGCTTTCACTGATTCATGCTGTGTGGATAGATCCGTTAATTCATAATATTTACAGTCAACGCGATAAAGCAGGCCTCTGCTTTCCCTCCAAATTTCATCCATAGCTTGGACGCGACACATATGATGCTGACCGCCCTCGAATGCCGAGTGCAAGGTCTTACATTCGCTTCGGTACACGACTCATACTGGACACATGCCGCCACCATAGCGAAGCTTAACACTATCATCCGGGACTCATTCATCGCGCTTCACGAGTCAAATATCTTGGAAAAGCTCGAGAAAGAGGTACGCCAATGATTTCTCCTTCTTTCTTTATGATCTCCTACTAATAGGGAATAATAAATTTGAAGTTCAAGGATAGGTATGCCAACTATAAGGTGCCGCTCAGCTCGCTGCGAGGAAAGAATCTACAAGACGCGTATGCCCTCGCCTCCGCCGCCAACCGTGCAAGAGCTACAGCCGCCGTCACAGATGCAGAGACAGCGCATATCGAGAGCGTAGAAGAAGAGCTGGCTGAATCTGAATCTGAATCCGATTCTGAAGTGGAAGTAGAACTTGAAGGCGCGGAATCCGATGCCGCACCATCGACTCCAGCACCCAAAAAGAGGACTCGTCGTCCAAAGAACCAAAAAGCTGACACCGACGAAAGGTTTGCAAACCTGGTCGACATCTTCCCGAAACTCCCGCAAAAGGGAGACTTTGACGTCAAGAAGATCAAAAACTCTCAGTATTTCTTCTCTTAGTACTCGTTATCCACCTATCACTGCCTATATGCATCTCCGCTCCATATCTTTATTCCATCTTTTGCATACATGTAATGCATTTCCCTCATCGTTACGCGTCCACCATGCTTTTGCGCAATATATCACTGTAGTATAGATGATAAAAGTACACTTATCCATCCAAGTAGATTAGGAATTACATTTCGTTTCGTTTGCTATCCTGAATTATTTGACAGTCAAGGACGAAGTAGAAAAAGCTACGGGACGAGTACCGCCTCAGTACGTACTCGGCTACTCCGCCACACGCACACGCGTACACGGTTGAACTGTTACGTCCACCGCGACGATAACGACAACGACCTCAACGTTCACGACGACGACGACGACGACAAGATGATTGAAGTCGCTCGCTCAGTGCTTGTCCTCCCGTCGACGCCTCTGTACGACTTCAAATCCGAACCATGCCTCGCGAACAACTACTACGGCGAGTACGGCGGACACAGCGTCTTCCTCCCAGAGGTCGCGTGCGCGTTCGACAGTGCCAACCTCTTGTCGGCGACGGAAGGACATATCCATTTACTGCCTCAAGATACATTTGAGCTTTTCTGGGTGCAGGAGATGGCCGTGGAGGAGGACTTGAAGATCCCGCATGAGGAGGCGAGGAGGACGATTGAGCTGGGCATTGACGGGATGATTAAGGATATCCAGCTCGAGCGCACTCTTGGGCTCTACGGACAGTCTGGACAACAGACGGTGATGAGCGAAAGAGAGTATGAAGACCGCGCACCGACGCTCGAGGAATTCCCGCCGATGACATTCGGTCTGCTCTACGCAACAGAAACCTCCTATCTCTTCGCCCTACGCGGCTTCTCCGCGCCCCTCGACCACATCCTCCCGCCGTCCTACAAGTCCTACGCCCTGTCCTACGCCCTCTCCCATTCAAACCAACTCATCCCCGTCCCCGACGAGAGCCTCGCCCGCGTGCGTGCGTTGCTGTCCTCGGTGAAGTACGACACGACCGTCGCGCGCCTCGTGGAGGATATCTCGCTGCCGCAGATGCAGGAGGACGTGCGCTACCTCACGGGCGAAAGAGAGGACAGCCCGATCGTGAGCAGGCACTCGTTCCATCCGGATACGCTGAAGGCGGCGGCGTGGATTAAGGAGCAGGTGGAGAGCACTGGAGCGAAATGCGAGTTGAGGAAGTTCTTGACTGGGTTCGCGCCGAACATCATTTGGTGAGTGGTGGATTTCTTGCGTTTTACCTCTTGACATTTATGTGAATCACAGCCAATACGACGGGTCGGAAGACACGACCGCGCTTGTGTTGTTCAGCGCCCACTACGATTCGCGAGGCTCGTTCGGTAAGACGCGGGCTCCCGGAGGAGACGACGACGGTTCTGGGACGACTGCGATCCTTTCCGTTGCTCGTGCCATTGGGAGGAACAATATCAAATTCCGCTCGAACGTCCAGCTAGTTTTATTCGCCGGTGAGGAGCAGGGATTGTACGGCTCGAGGGCGTATTCGCGTACGTGTTGCTTTCTTTCGAATCAAAATATTATTTGAATTATACATACGTTCTCAGGTGAGATGAAGTACGCGGACGCGAACATCACGCTTATGGTTCAGGCGGATATGTTGGCGTATCACGTCCCAGGCGAAGCGCCTCAGCTTGGATTACCAGAGCGGTGAGTGCACATTGTTTCTGTTCTTTCGATTCCTACTAAATTCAGCATTATAGCATTGGGACTCCAGAAGTCGCCCAACTCATCGCGAACATGTCTTCTCTCTACAGCCCAGAGCTCGAAGTGGGGTTCTCACCTGTGAGTATCTTTCACAGTATAATTGTCACAACTGTGTCTGATCATTGTGAAACGTGCGTAGGCGTGCTGTAGCGACCATCAGGTAAGTTGCCTTTCTTTATTCTCTCTGACGGATTTATTATTAATAACAAAATAATTTCAGTCTTTCTGGGAGAACGGCTTCGCTGCTTCACAGCTCTTCGAACGCGCGGGGCCTATCGCTGACCCGATGTACCACAACAGTGGGGATCTCAGTGAGAGGGAGGGGTACGACCTTCACCAGCTGAGGAGTATCGCGAAGGTGCAGGTGAGAATCATTGCCGTCGGTTTGTGAGAATTGAAAAGGCTTACTGACTGCCGTTCGCAAATCAGCTCTCGACGCTGTTGCACGCGGCTGGGTTTGATCTTCCAGAGGAGAAGTAGGCAACATTGAGCTTGTGATCAAGAGTATCCTCTCACCCACGATCAACAGTGATGAGAGTTGAGTGATATCTTGCATGCATATGGAAGCAGGAATGCTTTGACTATGGTAGAACGTTCGTTGTATAACTATCTTGAAGACTTAGACACACAAATGCATTATTTTGCATCGATACATTCTGCACTCGCCGCAATCGCTTACTGCCTCGTTTCGTACATACATAGTTTAGGTTAGAAATAAGCGTCGCGTTTCCATCACGCATATAAGCGATCCGACTTGATTCCGTTCCCCGCGTCCGAGTTATGGTCGCGTGCTCTTCTGTACTTGCTTGCAAAGTGTCACCGTGTCAGAGCGTGCCCTTGACAGCTGGCGCGAACGACGACGACGACGACGACCACAACCGCGTCCTCTTCTCTCTTTCTGACTCTTTCTCCTCTTAATTCTGTCATTAGAGTTTCAACGACGATGGCGACAGCGACGGTGCCACACTCAAGTCTCCCAATGAACTTGAAAGCATCCTCGTCAAACCCCTCCTCCCTCTCAACCTCGATAGGAATGGGAGACAGATCTAGAGACGAAGTAGAAGACGCTATCGTGTACAGACCCTACCTCGGCGAGGCAGACCTCCCGAACATCATGGCGCTCGTGCAAAGCGAGCTCAGCGAGCCCTACGTGATCTACACGTATAGATACTTCCTGCACCAATGGTACGTGTTTCGAGCTTGCTGGTTTGTGGTGAAGTTTGATGTGAATAGGTTCCATCTTTTGGTTCTGGATATTCTGGCGACCTTTAATGCATACTCTGCGTCCAATTTGCGCGATGATGACTCGTTGAATCCGTGGCGGCGGAATGGGATTGAATTGCTTGGACGGATAGGCCACACCTGTCGTTCTTGGTACGTTTTATTTTCCTATCTTCATGATGCATTAAAAGAAAGTATTTATCGTCGATTATATGCACCCCTCAACTTCTCCCGATTCCAATTCCACTGCAACTTCAATGGACGTCAGGCCTACCCTCCACAAACGACACCCGGAATCGAAGTCGGATCCCTCTCACAACCCCCACCGTCACAAGAACCGGTAGGCGTCATCGTCTGCAAACAAAGCATGCACCGCGAACGGTCGAACCGGGGCTACATCGCGATGCTCAGCGTCAACAAGGCCTGGAGGAAGCGGGGGATAGGTACGTTTTTAACGCTTATATGTCACGTCGTCATCTTCGATGCTAATTAATTTGACGTGATTAACTCAACTGCGCCGTGTTGCGTTGTGTTTCTTCTTCGCTTGATACGTAACGGGAATGGTAGCACGCACGCTGGTACGGCACTCGGTGGACGTCATGAAGGAGAATGGAGTTGACGAGGTGAGTTCCTTCGTCCCTCTTCCTATGCTCTCCCCATTTCTCCATCACATCCCAAAACCAAGACATTCGCTTCTTCGTACTACTACCCACCCCTCTTAATTTACTCCTCGCTCCCTAACTTCCTTATCCTCGCTTACTTACCCTCCGATCCGGCGCAGGTAATCCTCGAAACAGAATACGACAACGCTGCCGCCCTCTCCCTCTACGAATCCCTCGGGTTCATCCGCGAGAAGCGCCTCTTCCGCTTCTACATGAACGGCAAAGACGCATTCCGCCTCGTCCTCGCCCTCCCTACACCCTCCTCCAACATCCACATCTCGAACACCTCCACCACAATTTCCCCTCCTTCTCGGTATGGGGGTATCACGATGACGAATGCGAACGCAACCGTAAACGCGCTGGCCTCCCTCTCGCTGATAGGGAAGAATAGAGACTCGGACTCGGAGAGCGACGACGAGGTGTCTGGCCGTTAAGCTTCCTTTATCTCTCCACTGCCCCTCCTCCTCCTCCTCCTCCTCCTCCTCCTCCTCCTCCTCCTCCTTAAGTCGGTTTGTGATACATATATATCGTCCTCGTTTTCTTCTTGGGGCTCGTTTTTGGTCTTGACTTTGATACCTTTCCTCTCGCACATTGTACTATTGGACTCTCCATCCATCCGTCCTACATACCGTACTGTACTGTATGTTACCCCCCACATCTGTATATCATTGTAAAGCAGTAGAAATTAAACCGCACAACTCATATTTAGTTCAAGTTTCCCTGCTTCGTCAGACTCTCGGGTTTGATCCTCACTCGATGCTTAGCCAGGATGATGGTGATTTTGACAAGTCCTGTCTATTTCCATGTACTATGCTAGTAATGCCATGCTTTTGGAGAAGAAAAAATACAAAAAGAGAACAAATAAAAAACATTACGCATCAGAGGAAAACGCTCGTCGCGCTCCCCCAACGTTCAATAATAACGAATCATAACAACCCCTCACAGCTCATCATGATTGCGGAATACCTCCTGGTCATCATCATCCTGCGACGCGTATCCTCCTCCTCCAGAGTACAGCTTGCTCGTGATCGGGTTGATCGCCGCCTGCGCCTCGCCGAGCTTCTCCTCGAGCTCCTCCAGCGTCGCCGTCGCGCCCTCCGCGTCCACCCAGTCCGTCGTCTCTTTCACGATCGCCAACAGCGCCTTGCGGTCCTCGTCCTCGAGCTTTCCGCCGAGGCCTTCCTGGTCCGCGAGCTGGTTCTTCACGCCGTAGATGAAGTTCGAGAGCGCGTTCATGGCTTCGATACGCTTGCGTTGCGCCTCGTCTTCGGAGGCGAACTCCTCAGCTTCGCGCACCATGCGGTCGATCTCCTCATCTGAGAGGCGGCCCTTCTCGTTCTTGATTGTGATCGACTCGGACTTGCCACTGAGGGAATTATTAGAATCAAGTCGGAATATCGTAAGCGATCGGCTACTTACGTTCCCTTGTCAGCGGCGGACACCTTCATGATACCGTTCGCGTCAATCTCGAAGGTGACCTCAATCTGAGGGACACCTCGGGGTGCGGGAGGGATGTTGGTGAGGTCGAACTTGCCAAGGAGGTTGTTATCCTTTGTCAACGAGCGTTCACCCTCGAAGACCTGGATCAGGACGGTTTGCTGGTTGTCAGCGGCGGTCGAGAAGCTAAGAGTTATCTGTCAGCCTTCTTCGCCCATTCATTAGACATGAATGAACATACATCTGGGACTTCTTGGTAGGAACAACCGTGTTACGGGGGATGAGCTTGGTCATGACACCGCCAGTGGTCTCAATACCGAGCGTAAGAGGGCAGACGTCAATGAGGACGATGTCTTCATTGCCCTCTTCACCGGAGAGAATACCACCCTGGACGGCAGCACCGTATGCAACAGCCTCATCGGGGTTGATACCCTTCGAAGGCTCCTTGCCACCGAAGTACTCCTTGAGGAGCTGTTGGACCTTGGGGATACGAGTAGAACCACCGACAAGCACAACCTATAAATGCAACCGGATTAGCCACCGATCGCGTACAGAGCTTAAATTAAGCTTACCTCGTCGACCTCGTCCTTCTTGACGTTAGCGTCCTTGAGGACCTGCTCGACGGGCTTCATGGTCTTGCGGAACAGGTCCATGTTAAGCTCTTCGAACTTGGCGCGAGTGAGGGTCTCAGAAAAGTCGTTGCCGTTCTCGAAGCTCTCGATCTCGAGACGAGTAGACTGCTGGCTGGAAAGAGTGCGCTTCGCCTTCTCGACCTCACGCTTGAGCTTACCCATCGCGCGAAGGTTTTCGGTGACGTCGACGCCGTTCTTCTTCTTGTAGAGCTTGACGAAGTAGTCGATAACACGGTTGTCGAAATCTTCACCACCGAGATGGGTGTCACCGGCGGTTGCGAGAACTTCGAAAACACCATCGTCAATCGAGAGAAGCGAAACATCGAAGGTTCCTCCTCCCAAATCGTAGACAATGATACGAGATTCGCCACCCTTCTTGTCAAGACCGTAGGCGATAGCGGCAGCGGTAGGTTCGTTGACGATACGGAGAACCTGGAGGCCGGCAATTGTACCTGCGTCCTTGGTAGCCTGGCGCTGAGCGTCGTTGAAGTCTAGAAGCCAGAGTCAGACGATAGACATATAAAGATACGAAGGGCGAAAACGCACATGCTGGGACGGTGACGACTGCGTGAGTGACCTTCTTTCCAAGGTAAGCCTCCGCGGTCTCCTTCATCTTCGACAAAACCATAGCGCTAATTTCTTCCGGAGTCTGTTCTCAGAAGTAAATAGGTGAAAATACAATGCGAAATGATAGTTGAAACATACGAAGGTCTTTTCCTCGCCCTTGTGTGCGACTTGAATGACAGGCTTTCCTCCCCTGTTATTAATCTTGAATGGCCTACGGGATGAGATTAGCAAAAAAAATCAGCAAAAGCCCAAAGCCCACTCACCAGTGCTTCATGTCACGCTTGACGTCGGGGTCGTCATATTTACGACCAATGAGACGCTTCGCGTCGAAGACGGTATTTTGCGGATTCGTGTGGAAAGCGTTCTTCGCGCTGTCACCAACTCTGAACAAATGAAGAAGACTGTAAGAGAACTTTTCGCGGAAATGTCGACTTTCATCACTCACAATCGTTCCTCATCTGAAAAGCTGACCCATGACGGTGTAATACGGTGACCTTGGTCGTTGGCGATGATTTCTACACGTCCACCTCGTTGTACACTGCGAAATGGGTCAATTACAGATCTTTTCAGCGCCATCACTCAAACCTCACCCAACGCAAGAATAACTGTCCACCGCCGAATTTTGCTCAGTTACAGACTACGCTCAGAGTACGTTGACTATATGCTTACGTTGTTCCAAGATCTGTCGTCGACCATCAGTTGCTGCTACGAGACGAGAAAACTTGAGCCACCACTCACCAATACCGATGACGGTGCCATACTCTGACTTGTCGTCCTGCGCCTTGACGTTGACGGGACATAACAGAATGAGAGCAAAGAGGGCGACAATAAGGAGGGGGATGGATGCAGCTACGCGTCGAGCGTGCGTCCGCGTCGGGCGGCGGGGAAGGCGGGACATGATGGTGGTTGGAGAGCAAGCCTCGAAATTTCCAGCGACGACGTCCTTATATTGCGTGTCGCTCTAAGGGGAACGCGCTGGCACTCTGCTGCTGCCACGTCAACCTCCACGCTGGCCCTTCCCACGATTACAACTCTCGGCGCTCCCACGATTAGTCGCTCGATAAATGGCGTTCCGAGGCGGTTCGAGCGGTTTCTTTGATTCTTCCACGATCAAAAACGCCAGTGATGAAAATTTTGTGGGTGCAAGTCTTCGAGGACTGACGCAAAGCCAGCAATGGTTTTGCTGTCGTCCGCTGACATCGCTCGTCCGGCACCGCTTACCTTGTTACATACAAAGGGACGGGCTTGGTTCACTCTGACGGCGTCCTATTTGACGTGGAGGATGGATGATGACGGTGACGGGAAGGAAAGGTGCTACGTGGATGGGTGAACACGTATCGACACGAATTATTGCGTAGCCGTATTACATGTCTCTTACTTTGCTGGTTCGCTAATAAAAACGCGTACATTCTTCGATCATCGAGATACTTGGAGTCGGGTCCTTTCCGGAAGCAAAGAGAGACAGGTACGTTTTTTTTCGTGCTCTTCCAGTCTGTGGTCAAAAATCCGAATGGCGATGGTGATCTTACGAAGGAAGACGGAAACGCTCTGGTAATTTCAACAGAAAAGGAATGGGTGTGTAGCAGACACTATGTTGAGGGAAATTCAGATGGGTGAACAGATCTCTTCATAATTTCTGAGCAGCGCAAGGTTCTGCGCCTAAAAACAGTTCCCCGATACGTTGCGACTCGAGTTCTTTTGAAATGCGAAAAACGATTGGATTCAAACAACGAGATAGCAAGTAAATCAATATCAATCAGACTATTCGTCGAGCTCGTCGTCTTCTTCGTCCTCCGGCTCACCATTCGTCAAATCATGAGTGACCATCGCGACAGCCATATCCATAGCAGCTTTGCTCATACGAGGCATCGCACCAGGTCGTAGCAGCGGATGCCGTTCAGCGGTCATCTCGTCCTCCATCTCCACATCGCCGTCCCCATCCCCCTCGTCTTCCTCATCCGAATTTTCCGCCTCACCCTCCGCCTCCTCTTCCCCACCAGACCCAGCTCCACCTCCCTCAGAGTCCTCAGAGTCACTGCTACTGCTTTCGTCCTCGCTGCTCGCGACGAAGTCCTCGTCCTCTTCATCCGTATCATCGTCCAGCTCCTCGATCGTCATCGGCGCCTTCCCTTTGCCCTTGTCCACTTTTCCGTTGCTCTGCGGCGCCGCTGCCGATTTCTCTCCAACCTTCCCCTTCTCATCCGTCGACCTCTGCCCGAACTTCCTCTTAAACCTCCGAACCCACTGCATAACGTTATCCTGCTCCCTCCCCTCGATCATAGAGAACTCCGTCTCGTCCACCAAAATGCCTTCATCCTCATCCTCTCCCTTTTCCTTACTCTCCCCCTTCTCTTCCCTAATCCATCTTCGAATATACAGCGAGAACGTCCGCCCCGTCGCGCTCAGCGTCCTTACGCCCCCAAGACTCGGGTCGTCCGAGTCCGGCGCGAGGTCCTCTAGTGCAAAGAACTCAGCGGGTTTGCTCTCCGCCCACAGAATGCCCTCCGCGAGGAAATACAAACTCCCCTCCTTCGCAGCGCGGTACGTATCGAGGTATGGCTGCCCCGACGACGACCTGAATATCTGTGCCTGCGACGTCTCCGATGCGATGATCGGTTTTACGTGTGGTGGAAGGAACGCAAGGAATGCTTCAAGGAGGGGGAGCGTCTCCGTGCCTTTTGGGTGAGATGTCCGCGACGAAGACGACTTAGTATGGTCCGTTGTAGCAAACAGCTCTTTCACATTTGGTGCATGGTCGACGCCGAACACGACTTGCATCTGTGAGGACGCATCGCGTTTGCTGGCGACGTCTGCAGCTGTGAGGATGACCGTCCAGTGCGGCTTGTTGCGATTCTTTCCGAGGTTCGACACGACGAACGCGCGCTTCAGCGACGCGAGTGGGATCGGGGGGTGCGCGAGCGCGGTTTCGCTGTTATTTTCGGAAGAAGAAGAAGAGGGTGTCCGAAGGAGGATGGAGGTCGTTGTGATCGTCACGTCGACTTTCTTGCGGATGGGCGAGCTCACTGAAATTGCATGAAGGGTATAGCGCGGTTCGCCGCGCTCTTGCGCATCAGTTGTGGCATCGAGCTCGACTTTCGCTTTTTTGGTACTCGGCCCAGCTTGAGAGCCGTTCGCGGCTGTGGTCTGCTCCCCGCCATCGACGCCATCCGCCCGAGCGCGTTTTCCAAGCCCAGCAGACCCAACGCGTGCGGTCAAGTGTTCCTGTCCCTCTTTCCACTCTCCTCCATGTTTTGATTGTAGATCAGTAGGACACGTCGCGCCTCCGACGAGCTGGAGGAGCACTTCCACGCTAGCGACCGGGATTGCTTGTGCTTGACTATTCGGCAGGCCAATAGCATCGAGGAGTGGTTGTGGGACAGAAGCACGTATCGCGTCCAAATACGACATCCTCCTGTCCAACTTTTGGAGATAGTTATTCGAGTCTAAGTGTAATCGAGCTCGTCGAGACTGTTGTTGCCCAAGATACAGATTTCGGCGAGGTTGAGCGCGTCGCGTGCACTGACAAAGGGCGTGTAAGAATTGCAAAGGCTGAAGAGGAAGACGGCGTCTCCGTCGGGCCTGAGACTCAACATGTCTGCGTCAATTTTGTGAAGATTACCAGTGTCGTTGGGTGTCGTCGACAGCGACTGAACGTTGTTGTTGTCCTCGTCGACTCCTCGATGTCGTCGAGATCGTTGAGGGCGTCGCGCTCGCGAACCTCGCGTGGCATGGTATCCACTTCGCGGCAAACGCCGATTCGAGCGCTCAAGGGAACGTTATATTTTCCCCTATATTTTGGAAGTTCGAGGACTATCGAAATAAGGGATACATTAATTACATGTTCTATTGAACACTCATTCATCTTCGAGAAGAAAAGCAAGGCTAACATAGTCAAACGCTCACTGCAATCCAATCCGAAGATTAGGTCGTCATCTTCTCCAACTCCTCTTTCAAAGCACCCCATTCCTTTAGCTCGAAATACGAAGGAACGTGTTTCCAAATCACTTTCCGGCACTTGTCCACCTCAATCCCAACATATTTGCAGCACACATCGCAGACCCTCGGACCCGTATTTCCTTTCCCAAGTCCAACAACATTGCTCCGAAAAATCGCCCTTCCACCAGATCGATAGAAACACGCGTCGACGAAATCTGCGGACCGCGAATATATAGCGATGTCGAGGCAAGGTTTCCGCTCCCTGCAGACGTTGTTCTTGACCCCTTTCGCCAGATAAGTTGGGAGGAACGCAGCGAGCGTGGTGAGAGACCGACGTAACTTCTCCCTACCCAGGAGGAGAGTTCTCGAGCAGTCGGGAGGCAAAGTGTCCATGTTAGAGGGGTCGAGGATGTCTTCCATGGAGTGGCCCGAGGCTACGAAATAGAGAGTGGGTAAAAGGACGTCTGCTTGCGCTGTGAACGCAGCCGCAAGTAGAGGAATATGACACTCCCATCGTTGTTTTCCAAACAGCGATGATTCCTCGTCCGAGTCTTTCGTTGTCAGATAATCCGAGAAGTCCATTGGATAGTGTTTCGATATCTGAAATACAACGTCCCCTCGAATATCTTTGAAGTCGTACTTCGTGCTTAATTGCAGAAGAGCGATGATGGTCGCAAGAGGAGTTTTGTTGCTTGTTCGGTCATAGTATCTTATATAAAAGATGAGGATTAGTACCGATATCAACTATGCGAATGTCAACCCCCACGACGTACCTCGGCTCGTAGACAGCTCGCAACAAGTGGGCGATATCTTCCCCCTTATCGCCAGCTAAAGTCACGAGCGGTAATCCATCGTACATCTCCTGAGTCGTCGCGCAGGCACCAGCATTTTCTGCATCGTCATCTGTCCCGTCGATGACCGGAAAATCGAACAAGTCTTCGAAGACAGAGGAATGACGCGCGAGAAAGCTCTTGTGGACTTTGAAGAGATAACGATCGGTTGACAGAACAATGTTTCCGTCCGAGTACCAGAGGGTTCTGTGAGGTTTTGGAGGAGTATTCAAAGCCTTAGGTTCTGCGACGCCGGCTTCCATATTTCACGCTAGTGAATCTGCAGTAAGAACTGCGATACTGCAGCAACGATCCCTGCCAGTGAATAGAGCATCAACTTACCGTGAGCATCGGACAAAGCCGAATCGTTCACAGCGATAACCTCATCTCGTCCTGCACGCACAAAACTCAATCGACAAGAAAACAGCGTCTTCATCGGGCCTGAAACTCTGCACTTATGCATCGTTCTCTAGAAGATAAATAAAGGAATGCTTCAGGGTCGTGGCCGTCTTGGACGTGGTCGTCGTGGGCGTTGGTGAGGTTGTTGTGGACGATGTTGGGCGCGTTGGGCGCGTCGTGGTCCGAGTCTTTTCGTCACGGCAAACGCCGGTTCAGTCGAGGACCAGAAATTGAAGCAGCTCTGGTGCTCCTCGCAACAATTGTTAGCAACTACAGAAAGTCAGACCTCGCCGCATCTTTATAGCGACGATGTGAAGCAGAGCAGATAAGCAAGATGCCCGGTATGGCCCTACATGAGATTACCACTCCTTCCAAAAGATATTGATGCGTAATACAGAAACTTGAAAACTTGATGGTCGCAAGATATCACTAGTACTGGCATGGGGAATATACAGCGAGTTTCATTCGAGGAGACTGTATGTCTACAACACTACTTTCAAGTTGATAAATGAACCTTTGTGGATGGAGAATAAAACAAATACTCACGTTATGCGTATTCTCGTCCTAGGATTCGGTCAACCTCTTGAACTCTTCTCGAAGAGCGTCCCGTTCCTTCAGCTCGAGATACAATGGGATGCGCTCCCATATCGCTTTCCTCCACTTATCCACCTCGTTCCCAGCAAACGTACCGCACGCCTCACACAGCGCGAGCGGCTGTACTTCCTCATGACTCGTCCCCTGAAAAATAACACTTCCTGCTTGCGGGGCGAAGCACATTCACGAACATCGCCGCCCGTGTATATATAGTTATGTCAAGGCAAGGTTTCTTCTCCGAGCAAACCTTCATTCTGACCCCCTTCGCCAGATGAGTCGGGAGGTATGCGACGAGAGTGTAGCACGATCGGCGCAGCTTCTCTCTACCCAATAAGAGCCTCCTCATGCACTCTGGGGGTAGAGCATTGGCGGCGTCGAGTATGACTTCCATTTGAAATCCCGAGACGACGAAGTAGAGAGGGGGTAAGAGGACGTCGGCGTTGGCTTTGAACGCTGCCGCAAGCAAAGCGGTATGGCATTCCCATCGTTTCACTCCGAACAGCGGGAAATCCTCGTCGTTAATAGATATATATTTCGAAAACTCCAACGGGTAGTGTCTTGATATCTGAAATATGACGTCGCCTTGAATATCTTTGAAGTCGTACTTCGTGCTCAAGAGTAGAAGAGCGATGACAGTATCAAGAGGAGTTCTGTCACTGGAGCGGTCATGATACCTTGAGAATAAAATTGACTTATAAGTATATCATGTATACGTACGAAATCCACTCAGACGCACCGCGGTTCGTAGACAGCTCGCAACAAATGTGCGATATCTTCTCCCTTATCGCCCGCCAAAGCTACGAGCGGTAGTCCATCAAACATCTCCTGTGTCGCCACACTTGCCTCGGCATTTTCTGAATCTTTGACTGACAGCCCTCCGATGCTCGGGAAGTCGAATAAATCCTCGAAGACGGAGGAATGGCGCGTGAGAAAGCTCTTGTGGACTTTGAAGAGATAGAGATCGGTCGACAAGCTTGCAAGACGATGTTCCCATCCGAATACCAGAGGATTTCGTGCGGTTTTGGGGGAGTATTCAATGGGCCTACGGCGGTGGCTTCCATGTCCGCCGCTAGATGATGCTGTGGTAATAGTAGTGGCACTGCAACGACAACGAAAACCTCAGAAATCCTTGAAGAAAGAACGAACTCACCGTGAGGATTGGACGGTGAAACGTTCACGCGTTGACAGCGATAACGCTCAACTCGACTTGCTCTCTCACCTGCATACTTTAAACTCAAGCAAATGTATTGATTTCGGATCTTCTTTCTCTTAGCGAAGTCAACGATTAGGCAATCTGCTGGTGCTCCCCTTTCGCATCCACAACCTCATGACCCCTCTCTGAATCGAATGCAAATTTCTCAACAGAGTGAGAGCCATTTATCCAAGTCCCTCGTGAATAAAGATCGCCGAACTAAAGTCCACTCAAGACTTTGCGTTACCGACAATGAGTTGCCCTTGCAATTCCGATGCTCTATAAATACTCACCTAGACGCAATACCCGAAGCAGTTTAAGTAGCTTGACCGTTTTGGATCGTATTCGCCTCTGCTTGAATGCGAATGGTACGACACTAAAAATTTTTTTTGAAAGGAAATGCAGTGCTCTTTAACGCAAATGAAGAAGATAAGTCCAGGAGACTTACCAGAGTCCCGCCCCGTCCTAGGATTCGGAAAGCTTCTTATACTCTTCTTGAAGCTCAGCCCACTCTGTAAATCCGAAGTCCGAAAGGGAGTCAATTCGTATGGCGTTTCGCCACCTGTCTACTTCATTCCCCATGAATGCCTCGCACTTCGCGCAGACCTCATCCATATATCTCTCAATAAGAGCAGATCCAGATACAAATCTGTAGCAAGTGTTGACGATGTCCTGCAAATCATCGAAGACCGCAGTCGCGAGGCATGGTTCTTCCCCCGAGCCTGAGCAAACTTTCTGATCGACTCCCCTTTCCAGTTGGCGAGGGAGATTTGCGATGAGCATGACTATGGACTCTCGTAGCGCATCCCTACCCTTCAAGAGTATCTTCAAGCACTCTGGAGGTAAAGAGAGAGACAGCTCGAGTATATCTTCCATAGATGAATCTGCACATGTGAAGTAGAGAGCGGGAAGTAGGATATCGGCATCGGCCTTGAACGCGGCGGCGAGCAGTGTGAAGTCGCAGTCCCTTCGCTTCATCCCAAACAATGGCGAGTGGCCGACATTCGACGACAGATATGTCGAGAGTTCCAGAGGATAATGTCGAGAGATCTGGGCCATGACGTCCTTCCGTATGGTCTTGAAGTCGTACTTCGTGCTTAGAAGCAAAAGGGCTACGACGATATGGAGAGGGGTTTTATCACTACAACGGTCGTAGTAGCTTCAATAGAGAGTAAGTATACTGTTTGAAACATGCGAAAGTCACAAAAACGCACCGTGGCTCGTAGACGGTCCGCAACAAATGGACGACATCTTCTCCTCTGTCCCCCACCAAATGGACCAGTGGTAGTCCATCATACGTTTCCTGCGCCTCTCCATGTCCAACTCCTGTAGCCTCCGGGTAACCGATGTTCGAAAGTTCGAACATATCCTTGAAGACCGACGAGTGGATCGAAAGGACGCTTTTGTGGACTTTGAAGAGGTACACATCGGTTGCGAGAACGACGCTTCCATCCGAATACCATAATATTTCGTGAGGTTTCGGTGAATTTAAAGAGTTCGCGTCGACGTCCATAGCTTTCAAGTGGAGATTTTGCTGAGGATATGAGGTGAGCAAGACGGAAGTCGCGACGCGTTGTTGAATTTCTGCAGCGATTTGGCAGCGATGATTCGCTCGGCTAACTCCGGATTTGACGCTGCAGCTGCGACTCGGACTTCGAGTTCCACAGCTTTCTCTAAGTTTCTGTTTCACCTTCTCCCACTCGCGTTTTTTTTGCATCTATTAACCTCGCAAACTCACAACATAATTGAAGATGGACGTCGACGCGCAACATGGCGAATCGACGAAGGCACCAAAACCCCACGATATTCTCTGGTTTTCCGACGGGAGTGTCGTCCTCGCGACCGACCTCTACCTCTTCAAAGTCCACAAGACTGTCCTGTCGTTGCACTCGTCCGTCTTCAAGGATATGTTCGACTTTCCTGGCGTAGATGGTCTTACAAATGGTGGGGTAATATCCGAGTCGGCTCAGGATATGTATGAGGGTTTACCTCTGGTCACTTTGGTTGGTTATAGCGGAGAGGATGTCGCCCATTTGTTACGCGCTGTTTACGAGCCACGGTGCGTTCTGGAATTTCATATCAGATTCTGTTTCGTTCATACTCTCTTTGAAGATACTATGACAGCCGCCGTAATCAGACACCACTACCAGTCGTCATAGCTCTGCTGACATTATCCACGAAATACGACTTCAAGACTATTCGGAGTGACATCATACTCACGATATCACGCTATTACTCGATCGATTTTCCTGTCCATATGTCTGTGGCTACTGGTGACCAAAGTTTCCCTCTCTTCGGGGTGGAGAGATGGGACTGTCATTTTCCATTGCTCGCGGCCGCCTTCAAATGCAACGCCGATGTCCTTCTTCCGTCGCTCTACTCCGTCTGCTCAGGCTTCCAGTTGGAACACGTACTCGACATGTCCAAAACTCTACCTCCGGAGTGTTCGAGGGCGCTAATCTTGGGTAGGGAGAGGCTGCGCAGCTCTTTAGTCACACTTGCCTTGAACCTTCCAGGGCGTGTGCAAAAAGGGATTGCAGAACACATCTGTCCAGACGAAGAATCTTGCCTAAGTACTGTTGGTTTCATTAACTGGCAGTCAGCGGAGGTCGTCAATGCGCTCCTTGGCTACGAATGCGGAATTGCGTTCGTTTACGACACTCTTGGGTCAGTCTGCGAACGGTGCGGTGTATACCTGGCGAATGAAATAGACGTGCGGTGGAACGTAATATGGAGAAATGTTCCTTCATACTTCGAGCTTCCAGATTGGAGTGTTCTTCGAGAACAACTTAAAGAATTGAAGAAAACTTAGGACATGATTCTGGTGAGCAAAAAATCACCTTATGCTTTCGGTTATATATTGACAAAATAAGCATCTTACATGTTTTCGTGTTTCATTCGGCTCTGGGGCGTGCAATTCGCGAGTCCGAGCGACGAACCCCAAAACAATCGAGCCTATGGACGTTCATTATTCCGGCTTGCTTGGCGTAGTTCACTTCCTCTTGGATACAGCTACAATCACCATCGCTATAAATTCGACGAGACACATTGGCACGCTTTAGTGAAAGGTCGTCCGTATGTTTTCCGCGATCGTATTGGTTTACCGAATAGAAATGCTTGATTCTGCATCACGTTTAATAATTGTAGGGAAAATACGCTATCCAAAAGGAATGTACAGTAGATAGTGGGGCGCAATTTCCAATGCGAATATATGTACAAATATCATAAATATAATCTTACATTTGCTTTTAAGGATTGCGCTGCTCTTCGAACAGCGTGATACATAGCTCACTGAGGTAGACGAAGCAGGGCCGTGGAGCAATAATTAGTTTCGAGGCAAAAAGAGTACACTGAAACAGATAACTCACCTTAAGAACGCGTCAACGCGACTAATTCTTCCCTGAGGATACTCCATTCTGGGAGATTGAAATCTCTAGGGACGTCCTCCCACATCGCTTTCCGCCATTTGTCTATTTCGTTTCCAACGTAATGGCCACACGCATCGCAGATGGGAGTTATGATACTCCGAGCAATAGCAAACCCGCTTTGAGTACTAAAGAACATACTGATGAGAACCCCTGATTTCAGGTGCAGCTTGAACTTGAGGCAAGGGTTTTCCTCCGAGCAAATACCCTGGCGGAGTCCTCTTCTTAGCCGACCCACGAGGTATGTCGCGAGCATGATGAAACAATGTCGCTGCATATCCCTTCCTATAAGCAGGGTCCTTAGGCAATCCGGGGGTACATCGATGCCGAAATTGAGTACACGTCCCGTTGAGAAGCCTGAGCACACGAAGTAGAGAGTTGGCAGAAGGACGGCGGCGTTGGCTCTAAATGCAGCGAAGAGCAAAGGAAGTTGGCATCCCACTCGAGTTGTTCCAAATAGCGGAGCACCGTAGTCACCAGCCATTATAAAGTCGGAGAACTCCATTGGAAATTGTTTCGATATCTGATAAATGACGTCGCCTCGAAGATCCTTGAAGTCATACTTCGTGCTTAATAGCAGAAGAGCGATGACGGTTTGGAGAGGGGTATTAGCACTGGAGCGGTCATGATATCTTCGATAAATGAGATTAATGAGAAAATGGCTGAAATTAGGGAGCACGAAAACGCACCTTGGCTCGTAGACAGCTCGTAACAGGTGAGCGACATCTTCCCCTTCATCTTCGGCTAAAGCAACTAACGGCAGACCTTCGTACATCTCCTGTGTTGATACGCCTGCATTTCCTCCATCGGTCTCAGAGTCGTTAATGTTCGGAAATTCGAACATGTCGTTGAAGACGGAGGAATGACGCGAAAGGAGACTCTTGTGGACCTTGAAGAGGTAGAGATCGGTTGCGAGAACTACGCTTCCGTCCGAATACCATAGTGTTTCGTGCGGTCTTGGTAAATTCGACGGCTCTCCTTGCTCAAGTTGTTGATTATCGACATCCATGTTCAAAGGTTCGAGTGATGTTCGAGATGAGATCGAAAGGATGTCCGGGTATGATTTTCACCTTGAGTTACCGTTACAGAGTATGAGAGTCACGGTTGAGAGCAAGTGGAAAAAGTTGAGCGGATCACCCGCTCGCTGGATATGGGCACCGTGCCGATCCCGGGTCGACGCATCGCACGAGCCGGGTCTTTCCGAGCCAGAGCCACTGCAAGGGACTCGCTTTGCGTATCTAACAAACTCGCAAATTCCCTGGTACACTTGACATCTGGTGGGGACGTGTCAGAGTCGGCTCAGGATATGTATGAGGGTTTACCTCTGGTCACTTTGGTTGGCGATGATGGAGAGGATGTCGCTCACCTGTTACGGGCTGTTTACGAGCCGCGGTGCGTCTTGAAGCTACATATCTAATTCTTTTTCATCAATTCTTTCTCTTGAAGATATTATGACAGCCGTAGAGCGCAAATGCCTCTCCAAATAGTCTCAGCTCTGCTGACACTGTCCACGAAATACGACTTCAGGAATATTCGGAGCGGTATCATGCGCAAAATATCGCACCACTACTCGATCGATTTCTCTACCTCGCGGATGAGATAGACAAGCGGTGGCAGGAAATATGGAGAATTGTCCCTTCATACTTCGGACTTCCGGAGTGGAGTGTCCTTCAAGAACAGCTAAGGGAACATATCTAATTCTTTTTCATCAATTCTTTCTCTTGAAGATATTATGACAGCCGTAGAGCGCAAATGCCTCTCCAAATAGTCTCAGCTCTGCTGACACTGTCCACGAAATACGACTTCAGGAATATTCGGAGCGGTATCATGCGCAAAATATCGCACCACTACTCGATCGATTTCTCTACCTCGCGGATGAGATAGACAAGCGGTGGCAGGAAATATGGAGAATTGTCCCTTCATACTTCGGACTTCCGGAGTGGAGTGTCCTTCAAGAACAGCTAAGGGAACTAAAGGCGTCTTGAAACGTGATTCTAGTGAGCATCCGCTGGTCTCCTATAAGAAACCGCACAGTTGTTCGCTGTTACTGACGAAGTATCGTCGCGCATCACATCTGCAATTTGACGATGCAACATCACCGACCGCAAGTGGATGCGCATTGTTCATTCGCTCGCTGAGCAGGTTGATCTCCACTCTCTCGTGTGCCCGTGAAGGTCGTGCCGGGCGGTTGTGCCTCAAGCAACTTCACTCAGTGGCTCCTCGATTTCAAGTTTCTTCAGATGAGTCCTTCGCATCTTTCTCGACTACAATACAGTGCGAGATCCGGTAGTAATACATCGTGGTACATGATAATTCGAACTGAGTCATAGATTTCGCCATGATCATGATTGTAATATCCAAAATGTAATGAAAAAAGTATAGGAGGTAAGCACGGGGACGCGACCCGAGTCCAAGTGGTTTCGGCTGATCTCCAAGTGTCGTCGTGCGGTGCTGGCATTTATTTGAAGTTATGAACTCGAATTTGAAAAGACAGTGAACAAGCAAGTATTATTGCTCACCGTTGTAGTCAGTTCCTAAGATCCCATCATTTTCTTAAGATCATCTTGAAGACGGGTCCCTTCTGGTAACTCGAAGTAGGAAGACAAGTGGGACCACATAATTTTGCGCCATCTATCTATCTCGTTTCCAACCAAGACTGTACACGCATCGCAGGCTGGTTTCATATATTTTTCAACAAGGACGCTCTCGGCTTGATTTTCGAAGCACATCTCGACGAGGTGCAGCGATTGTGGTAATGAAGGTGTGGTGGGGAGGCAAGAGTTTTGCTTCATGCACATATTCTTCCTGTCTTCTATCCCCAGATACGTCGGGAGGTAAGCAGCGAACATAGTGGTGTATTTTCGTAGCTTTTCCCTGCCTAACATTAGGATTCTTAGGCAGTCCGGCGGCAAAGCACTCGATGAGTCGAATATTCTCTCCAAGGGAATTCCTGAGCATACGAAGTAGAGAGTCGGCAGGAGAACGTCGGCATTGGCTCGAAAGGCGGCGACGAGTAAAGGAATGTGGCATTCCCATCGAACTTTCCCGAACAACGGGGAATCTTCTTTGTTCGTGGATGTAAAGTCCGAGAATTCCATTGGGTAGTGTCTCGATATCTGGGATATAACGTCGCTTCGAATATCCATGAAGTCGTATTTCGTGCTCAGCAGCAGAAGAGCGACGACGGTATGGAGAGGAGTAGCGTCGCTGAAGCGATCATGATAGCTTTGGATATGAAATTGGTTAAAAGGGTCGCTACACAGTCAAGGAGCACGAAAACGCACCGTGGTTCGTAAACAGCTCGCAACAAATGAACGACGTCTTCTCCTCTATCCCCAGCTAAAGCGACCAACGGCAGCACTTCGCATGTCTCCTGATTTACTGCGCTAGCATTCTCCGTGATAGATGATGCATCGATGTTCGGAAATTCGAAGAGGTCCTTGAAGACAGAGGAATGGCGCGAAAGGAAACTTTTGTGGACTTTGAAGAGGTAGAGATCGGTCGAGAGGACCACACTTCCATCCGAATACCAGAGTATTTCGTGTGGTGTTGGTGCATTTGTGCTAGAAGAGGCTTCATCGACGTCCATCGTAGTTCAAGTTTGAGAACGAAAACGAAAAAAAAAATCTGCTCTTGAACGTCGAATGATTCGGCAAACGCCGCGCCCGCGTCCATGCGCGTGGTCGCACCGACAGGACCTTGACTTCTTACCTCCATCACAATCAAGAAACGTTCATATGACCATAGACGAAGAGAAGACACCAAAACCGCATGATATCCTATGGTTTTCGGACGGGAGTGCCGTTTTGGCGACCGACACGTACCTCTTCAAAGTCCACAAGGGTGTTCTCGCTCTACACTCTTCCGTCTTCAAGGATATGTTCGAACTCTTGAACGTCGAGGGCTCAAATGCTGGGAAGATCTGCGTATGGAAAGCGCAAGGCGTCTATGAAGGCCTACCGTTGGTCACTTTGGTTGGTGACAAAGGAGAAGACGTCGTACACCTTTTGCGGGCTGTCTACGAGTTAAAGTGCGTGTTTTTACGCGTTTCACGCGTCGTTATCCCGCTTAACATTCTTTTCTTGACTCCTTGAAGCTACCATGACCATCACAGTCGAGATACTCCGCTCCAAACCGTTGTCGCCCTTTTATACCTAAGCACGAAATATGACTTCAAGGCTATACGAAAGAACGTCATTATGCAGATATCAAGACTTCACCCAATGGCTCTTTCGGACTACCTGCCCTTGCTTGAAAAGAGAGAGTCGCAGTTTCAGATGGAGCAGAGCTCGACGTGCCTTATCACCTTGCTCGCTGCTGCATTCAAATCCAACGCCGACGTCCTTCTCCCGACGCTCTACTTCCGATGCTCGGACCTTAAAATGAAAACTATCCTCGACGAATCCGATTCTCTACCTCAAGAATGTCTGAGGGTGCTATTGATAGGCAGAGACTTACTACGCGAAGCTATCACCGAACGTGTTACGGAACTTCCTAACACTCTACGAAACGAAGCGCACGATGGGTTCGAAGACGCAAAGAAAAAGTGCTTATGGAGTAAGGGGGTGCCTTGCGTCTCAACAGCATCTTATGCGTTCTTCTCGGAATTCTGCTTTACGTGTTTCTACCTTCCCACTGGCGCAGGTCTCGTCAAAGTTTATCTCGATCCCATGTGCGCGGATTGCTCCGCGTTCACGGCGAAGGTTCTCGAGGAGATGCGCGAAGAGATATGGGCCCTCGTTCCTTCAATCTTCGGGTGTCCAGAGTGGAGTGTTCTCAAAGAGAAGTTTAAAGAAATCGCCGAAAATTAGGACTCGTCCGTGGTGAGTTCACGTATACCATTCAGATGTCAGAAGGATATTGATTGCTTTCAAGGGAGGGCATTCAAGACTTCGAAGTCGGTGCTGCCAGTGGTATGATCGGACTTCAGAAGGTTTGGGAGGGTTCATGTATGAGATCGGAACTCGCGCACTGTTTTTTTCTTTTGTAGCTGAATTCACTGGTTTACCATTTCCTCCGCTTTTCACGATGACGAGAAAATTTAGAGTCGTCGTCATTCGGAGATTCGAACATATCTTTGAAGACAAAGAGTGGCGCGAAAGAACGCTCTTGTGGACTTTGAAAATAAAGAGATCGGTTGCGAGAACAATACTTCTATCCGAGCGCCAGAATATCTCATGAGGGGTTGGTGACTTTGAGGAGTCTACGTTGACGTCCATCGTGGTCCAATGCAACGACAGCAAAAAAATTGTCGACTTCCAAATGTCGAACGTGTCGGCAAACGCCGTGTCTATCATCGCCAATCATTGCGGTTGCTCCCGCCTCCACCTCAACTTGTCCTCTCACCTTCATCAAATTCAAGCAACTTAAACGTCGATATGGCAGCCGACGCAGACAAAACGCCAAAGCCGCACGATATCCTGTGGTTCTCGGACGGAAGTGTGGTTCTCGCGGCCGACGAATATCTTTTCAAGGTTCACAAAGGTGTTCTTTCGTTACACTCACCCGTCTTCAAGGACATGTTCGAACTCCCAGATATCATGGATGGCTCGGTCGAGGGAGGGATCGGCACTGGAGAGGATCAAGAGATGTACGAGGGCCTACCTCTGGTCACTCTCGCTGGGGATAAAGGAGAGGATGTCGTACACTTGTTACGGAGGGTCTATGACTCGCGGTGAGTTCTGATCAGTCGTGTTTCGAAACTTACGTTTTCTTACCGTCATGTATATTATTCTAAGCTATCATAACCGCGAAAGCCGAAATACTCCCCTCAAAACCGTCTTAGCTCTCCTCCTCTTGAGCTCAAAGTACGAATTCAAGGACATCCGGAACGACGTCATCTATCAAATATCGAAGCTTTATCCTTTGGAATTTGGGGAAAATGTTGCATTGGAGGAAGCGGAGCGAGGAGATCCGCAATTTGGATTGGAGAGAAAAGAATCCCACTTCGTTCTGTTACATGCTGCTTTGACCTCCAATGCCGAAATCATTCTTCCGACACTCTTCTACAAGTGCTCGATGATCCCAATGCCATCCATTCTCAAGTCGTGCAGAGACTCCGGAATACACCAAAGCTCCGTAGAAAGGCTTTTGGTTGGTAGAGAGAATCTCCGTGAAGCTATAAGTCGGCAATCTCTGAACGTTCTTCGTAGCCTGAAATATGGGGCTGAGCTTCCATTTTATGCCAAGAAACATCTAGAATCGTGCCAATGCCTCGAGACAGCGGCCTATACGCAACCACAGGATCTAGTCGACGAATGGAACGAACCTACCAGTGGAGAGGGGCTTGCTCGCCATCATCTGACTTCGATTTGCAACAGGTGCCTCTTCTACGTGGGAAGTGAAATAGATAAGAAGAGAGAGGAGATATGGGCAGATATTCCAAAGTTCTTTGGTTGTTCAGCGTGGACTGTCCTGAAAGACGAGTTAAAGGAAATAACCAATCTCTAAAATGTGGTTATGGTGAGCATTTGCTGATCTTCTTCGCCAAATTTTAACTCATTCGTTGTCTTCAGGAAGGAGCAGTCACCATTGGCAGTGCATGCTACTAAGCTCAGCTGCTCATCGCACGACTATGTTGAACGGCGACCCAGCGGGTTAATGAGTAATCGATGGTTTTGAATAATAACCTGGCAGTCGTTCAATGTGCTTCAAAGTCCAAGTGTGTGTACTGCTTTGTAGAATATATTCAGGAGATATAAAAGTTTGAACTAACTCGCAATATTGAAGAGAATCGGAGGTAAATATGGGGGCGATATCCGTCTCTTTCAAGTTCACCTAAGACGCGCTGGACCAACTTGACCATGGGCAATTCGATAACAATGCAAAAAAAGTATTTTCAAATGCGATTGCCTCTACATACGATACATTCCTGTTGACAACTATTGGTCTATTACAATTGTGTCAAAGCAACTCTCTTAGGACTTACGATTGAGCAAGAAAATACCACAGTACGGCTTTTGCCGAAATCATGTCTGTTCGTGCAGTGGTCCGAGAAGATCTCCTTCAACCACGAGCGCTCTGCAACTCCCAACCCTCTCTCCCTCTTTCTCCTCTAGGCTCTCGATCCTTTGAAAACGACATGGCCATCCTCACAGGAAATGCACCAAAACCTCACGAACTTCTCTGGTTCTCGGATGGAAGTGTCGTCCTCTCAACGGATCTGTATCTCTTCAAAGTCCACAAGAGCCTCCTTGCGTTGCATTCCTCCGCCTTCAAAGATATGATTCAACTCCTGAATGTCGATGGCTCGGACGCTGGGGAGATCTGTATTGCGGGCGCGCAAGACGTGTATGAAGGCCTTCCGCTGGTGACATTGGTTGGCGACAAGGGAGAAGACGTCGTTCACCTGTTGCGGACTGTGTACGAGTTAAAGTGCGTATCACTACCTTTGGCGTGTCGCTATCTAGTCTAAAAGTCTTTTCTTGAAGCTACCATGACCGCCATAGTAACGATACTTCACTTCAAACCGTGGTCGCTCTTCTACTCCAAAGCACGAAATACGACTTCAAGGCTATACGCGACAACGTTATTATGCAACTATCGAGAAACTACCCGATGAATCTTTCGGATTACATGGTTCTAGTCGAGGAAAGATTGCCGCAGTATGGGATGAAGCACAGACGTCAATGCCACATCACCTTGCTCGCTGCCGCTTTCAAATCGAACGCCGACGTTCTCCTACCGACGCTCTACTTCGATAGCGCTGACCTTCTCACGGAGAACCTCCTCGATGAATCCGGTCTTCTACCTCCAGAATGCTTCAGAACGCTTATGATCGGCAGAGACCTATTGCACGAAGCTATACGTGTTCGTGTCACGGAACTTCCTGAACTTTTACGAGACGAGGCCTACGATGGATTCGAAGACGCGAAGAACATTTGCTTGAAGGAGGGAGGGCCTTGCCTCTCAACAATCGGTTACGAACGAATAGCAGAATTCTGCATCATGTGCTTTACTCTCCGTACTGGGGCCGAACTCGTCGTCTTTTATCTCAATTCCATGTGCTCGACGTGCACCGCATTCATGGCAAACGAGTTTGAGAAGATGCGCGACGAATTGTGGGCTCGCGTACCCTCGTTTATCGGGTGTCCGGAGTGGAGTGTTCTCAAAGAGAAGTTCGAAGAAATCGCTGAAGATTAGGATTTATTTATGGTGAGTACATCATGTACATCATTCACATTTGATAGGACATTTATTGCTTTCAAGGAAAGGTACTTGAGACTTCGAAGTCGGGGCTGAAATTATCGGATCGCAGAATGGTTGAGAGGCTTCGTGCAAGCTTCATTTATGAGATCGGAATTCTCGCGGGCACTGTTTGGCAGCTGCATCCGCTGGCTTTCCAATTCTTCGCAATAGTGGATTATGTCAGAGTTGCATCGATAAAGCCTCCTTCGGTTTCTTACGCATGGTCGGCCTGCGGGTAAGACCACTACCTTCACGAATCCATCTTATACAAGGAAACCTGTGTGCTTTTCAAATGAGAGGTTAATGGTAGAGAAGCCAAATTTAGGACAGTGCGTCGGTACATAAAGCTTGAGAAAACAGATGAGCCGTATGATACAGGAAAAATCTAAACGCCCTTGCCTTCCTAAGATGCGCCCATCGCGTCCAGATGATCTTGAATTACGGTCCATTCTAAGCATTCAAAGAACGATGGAACCTTGGACCAGATCTCTTCTCGTCTCTTCTGAATTTCGTTTTCCACATACAGCCTGCACTTTGGACACGCCAAAGGTAGATACGTGTCCACTACATAGTCTCCTCGCATATCTCCAAGATCTACACCGACCTCGATGAGATCCGTGAGGTCTACGTAACGGTATTGTTCGAGACATGAAGTGGTTAATGTGCATTCGTTGCTTTGGATCCCGGCTCGTACACGCTCGGGGATGCTCATGACGAATAAAGTCACGGCCTTATCCAGCTCCTCTCTCCCTCTTAGTAGATTTTCAACGCAATCTTGACGCATGGATACAGCATGGCTTTCTTCAAGGAGTAAACCCATCGCGTAATTTGCACATGCGAAGTAAAGCGTCGGTAGTAAAACGTCGGCGTCGGCCTTAAGAGCAGCGTTCAGAAGGTCAAAGGGGCAATTTCGACGAAATACACCAAATATAGGTTTGTTACCGTCATCCACGGCGTCGTAATCGTAAAGATGTATTGGAAATTGTCTTGAGATCTGGAGTATGGTGTTCGTCCGGATGTCCTTGAAGTCATATTTCGAACTCAAAAGCAGGAGTGCGACGACGGTGTCGAGAGGAGTGCTTTCAGTGTAGAACTTATGATAGCTAAAGATACCCAGTTTCAGAAAGGTTATCAGCAAATGAAGAACGACAAAGCGCACCGTGGTTCGAAGACAGAGCGCAACAAGTGTACGACATCCTCCCCTTTGTCGCCAACCAATGTAACCACTGGCAGACCCTCATACATCTCTTGAGCTGCCCCAGACCAAATTCCCTCCTCATTCGATCCATCGATATTCAGAGGTTCGAACATATCTTTGAAGACAGAGGAGTGCAACGAGAGGAGGCTCTTGTGGACTTTGAAGAGGTACGTATCGGTCGCGAGAACGACATTTCCATCCGAGTACCAGACTACTTCGTGAGGAGTCGGTGATTTTGAAGGTTCCGTATCGACATCCATGATACCCTTGCTCTAGCAAGGGCACTGTAGCGCAAATTCCGTGGGAACGTGTGTCACTTTTTACCACGTACCACGCTTTCGGCAGTTTCCGAACGCGTCGACGCAACCAACGGCTTCCGTCACGCATCGCGCTTTTCGCCAGCAAGAACGTCCGTCCGCCAGCGTTATACATTTCTCCTATACGAAACTTTCAGCGATACCTCCAGAGCGCGTCGTTAGCGAGAATCGAAGGCTTTTGGGATGCCTTTGACCACATTTTTCGTCTTCGACCGTTCCACAGGTACGCCAATTTCCGAACTTGCTCTAGTCGCGGTTTGAAACTCATACGCTAATCTAACTCATAAAAGCACGTAAGGGCAAATGCATCGATATCGAGGGTACATTTGTACGTCGACTCACCAAAAACGTGATGACGTACGCTCAACGTGGTCCTGGAGCCTTCTTCTACGAACATGGTCATGAATTTAACGTCAGAGTCACTCACCCGGAGATCAATTTACAACGGTTTTGCTCTAGCTGCTAGTCATAACGCAGATGGTATGGCTAACCCTCCGAGTCGATGTAAGCACAAATGTTCTATTGCATTTCTTTTCTTGTATTCGGTACGACTATTTCTTAACTCCGTTCCGATTCAGAATTCACCAATCGATGATTAGGGAGCTGAGTCACTCAAGAAACACGCAAACATTTATGTTTAATGACTTGGTAAGCTTGCTAAGTGCAGCTTCAAAGCTATAGTCCAATGATCAATCCGCTTCAACAGCCCGTGATGACGACTATATGAATTCAGGCCGATGGCATAAATTACGCTTTATAATGAGTACTCTGGAAGTTTTGACTTCTATTTGGTGTCCGCAGATTGTCCTACCTCTCGTTTCCGGTCATTGTCTATTTTCGCTGTACGTTTGCAATCTCTGAAAGGTTCTATGGACAGCTTCCAATTGGTTTCACTTCGACGCTGATTACGGTTGAAAACTTCGCAGAGGTTTAGAGTATTGTTTCATTGCCATCTTCGGCCGTCTTCTCTCCTTAATACTGATCTCTTATTCACATGATGCACACAAGCATACCTCCCATTTGTGTGGCGACAAGCTTGCCTTTCCAATGTCACAAACGTGCACCGGTGCTGTTCCCGCTGACCTTCCTTTTTCTCTAGCTTTTCTGATGCTCGTTCTCTTTAGAATCTCGTAATTCTATAATTTCGACTCTTTTTTGATACGTGTATCATCTGTACATATATCCATCGGAGGATTTGCTGTGAGTGCCTTGTCGTCCAACTTTACAGAGCCCATGCAGCTTATTCTTAATCTCCAGCGAAGAATTGCCGGGAAACTCGTACCTCAGGCTCCGATAGGAATGCGCAACGTACCACTGCAAGAGTTCTCGTGTGCAAGCGCTGTTGCTCTTGTGACCATTCGAGAGCAGCATGTATCGAGCATAACTGTTCTACTGTGAGTGAGGGACCAACAACGATGATGAATGGTGAAGCGAGGTGATGGGCCGCGAAGGGAAAGGCGAGATTGATTTGGCGAGTTTGTGAGTGGCATGTCAATATTGCTGCTATTAATGCAATAAAAAGGTGACAAATTTTCAGCTCCGCTCACTCACGAGGACTTGACTCGTTCGTGAGGGTGAAACCTCGCCACGCCTCTTCAAGCTTGGCGCAAAAGTCCTAAATATTACCGGTGCGTGAAGCGAGTCTGGCAGCATCTAACTTGAATAGTACTACTACCAGACAGCTCGTTCCACTGATTCCGCAATTTGGATGTGGAGACAGTTACTCACTGAGTCAATGCACATCCAATCTATTTCTCTTGTGATGGCTCAAGCAGGATGACATGGAGGCGAAATTTATTACATAGATGTATTGTCCGAAGTCAGGCCGTCTTCTGAGTCTTGGATTCGACCGTTGATACTTCATCAAATAATACAAGATATTGGCATTTACAGTATCATCTGATTCTCTGCAAATGCTCGGTCACACCTCTGAAAACCACCTGCCCTGAATAGTGATGCACGTCAAACCTACGCTGTTGCAGAGTAAAAAGGACTTGTAAGTCCAAAAAGTAAGTCGCAGATTTTTACATGACAACCGAAAGACTGTCAGTGAGAGCCGTTAGTAGTAAGTAGAAAAATAGTGTTAAATTATTTGTAGAAACCCACAGAGCAAGGGTACTGCCGGGATCGGCGCCAAATCTAGTGAAAGGAGATTGTTCGACACTTCTTGATCTCTTACCACGAACACACTCGAACATTCCCACGCTCATCACGAGCGATGAAACAACAAATCCTCCCATCGGGGAGGATTCTAGCCTACAATCGATTAATACGGAGGACTTAATAGGCGCTATCGACGACTGGGCGACAGCAGAACAGGCGGCGAGCAAGCAGGCAATGACGGACAAGGGGACGCGTAAAGCAAGCGGCTCGACAGCAACCACGACCATGGCCACGGGGGCCACGAAGGCAACGACGACGGCTGCAAGGACGAGAGCGAACACGCCGGTGGGGAACGGCACACAGAGCGAGGGACCACGAGCATCACAGGGGACGAATAGGACGAGAGGGGAGGTGGATAAGGAGGAGGCTCTGAGGAGGGCGATGGAGGAGAAAGTGATGCAGAACGAGCAGGCAGCACGCGAGTACTTGGTGAAGCAGTTGTATTTGAAAGAGGGTCAATCTACAGAGCTGAGTTCATTCGCTCATATACTGCTCACCTTATTGCAGTCGTCAGCTAAGGTACCGGAGGGCGTACGAATCGGAGTAATGGCAGTTGCGAGAATGCTGCTGGCTCACGAAAAGAGAGAAATGGCGAAGGAGATACTGACGTACGCAGGTGAGACTCTCTGCGAAGGGATGCGAACGGCGGTAGAAGAACAAATGAAGGCGCTCAAGGAGGCAGCCGAGGTAGCGGAAGGAGTCACCGACAAGATCTGCGAGTGGTCGAACGGCAAGCTCAAAGAGAGCATCGAGGAGTCGGAGAAGGCGATTAGGGACACGATGGGGGTGGCGAAGGAGGATCTGGTGATGCGGGTGGACAGCGTGTTGGGGGATGTGAGGGATGCGGCGGAGCAGCTAGCGAGTAGGGCGAGGGAGGCGGAGACGAGAGCCATGCAGCAGGGAGGAGGAGGAGGGTACGCGCCTCAGTCTCCGGATTGGAACGCGCGCCAGCCTTCGTTCTCCCCGCAGTATGAGCCGGAGGTAGACCAGGACCAGGCGGAGGTCGAGCGGGAGGTCGCGCCAGGACCGTCCCAACAGCGCAGTACGCCACCCGCGTCGCAGGAACGTCGCATCCCGACAGGTCCTAGGTTCGGGCCTACTCCGTCAGTAGCATCGAGGCAAGCCGCGGACCAGGTGGAAGCGAAAGGGAGGCTCGTGTACATCGACTACAAGAGACCTGAAGATGGGGCGGAGGTGCGGAAGTTGACGGAGGAGGAACTCGTGAGGAAGGCGGAAGTGGTCCTAGCGCTGCTTGGGGTGTACATGGGAGATCAACCGGAAGGTACGAAGTTCAGGTCGGCAAAAGTCCAGAAAAACGGGGGCATACAGTATGAGATGTCGTCAGTCGAGAGCGCGGAATGGCTGAAACGCCCGGAAGTCTTGAAATACTTCTTGGAGAAGTACGACGAGCGAGCATCGGCTAGAGGCGCAACATTCCCATACCTGGTCAAATTCGTACCGATTGCTTTACGGACGGATAGCTTCGACGAGCGAAGGAAGGTGGAGGAAGAGACGGGCATTTCGCGCTTTGCGATCGAGGATATGCGGTGGATGAAGCCAATCAGCCGCCGGGAGAAACATCAGAAGAAGGCGCACCTCATCGTTCAGTTCTCGTCAGCGAAGGCAGCCAACGACGCAATCCGTAAAGAGGTCTACATACGAGGGGGGCGCTTCAAGCTCAGGGCGCTGTTTCCGGAGCCTCAGCGCTGTCATAAGTGCTCGCAGATCGGGTGGCACAAGGCCTCGGAGTGCAAGTCGATCACGGAAGTGTGCGGGAAATGCGCGGGGGACCATAAAACAAAGCTATGCCGAGTGGTCGACAAAGCGGACATGCGATGCGTCAACTGCAAGTGCAGGGGCCACGGCTCAATGGATAGGGACTGCCCTACGTTCTGGGCGAGGAAGAAGTGGCTAGAGGACAGGAACCCAGCGGCGCAGTTCAAGTATAACGTCTTCCTGGACGATCCCAGTACTTGGGAACCCGCAGAGCCGGAATACGCACCACCAGCTCCCACAGTGTCGCCGCCGTACCCAGGATCGTGGCGAGGACCGCCCTCACCGCGACTGAACTCCAGAGACGTGACGCCGGATGCGGACGGATGGACAAGGGCAACGCACACGTTTAGGGCGGATAGGGGATTGCAAGCGCCGGGCGGGCGACAACGGTCGCGAAGCACCACCTCGCAGCAGCGAGCAGAGAGCAGAGGACGTAGTAGGTCGGGGGAGATGAGACAACAGACGCTGGATGGGGCTTTCCGGTTGAGCAAGGGCGCGGGATCGAACACGCAGAACGAGCAGGCGAGCGCTGGACCTTCTCATGTCTAGTGAACCCGACGAGAGGGCTGGAGGGAACGGTGCGACCTTGCGCCTCTACCAGCAGAACCTGAACAAATCCAAGGCCGCACAACTGGAGCTGATCAATACAGTGGACCCGCAAAATTACGACGTGATATTATTGCAAGAGCCATGGAAGTCCGTTACGAACAAAACAACAACGAACCACAAGTGGAGGGTGGTTTATCCGACAACGTACTACGAGGGGGATGAGCAGGCCAAAGCGTCGCGCTCAATCATATTCGTCAATACGGAAATCTCGACAAACGCGTGGACAAGGATCCCCGTCATGTCGCCCGATGTGACGGCGATAGAGATGAGGAACGCAACTCGCCGGGTCTGTATTTTTAATGTATATAACGACTGTAACAACGATGACGCGTTAACGGCGTTGGAGGCAGCAGCGGAAAGGGTGAAGGAGGAAAGCGAGAACGACGAGCGGGAGTTAGTGATGATATGGGCAGGGGACTTTAATCGACATCACCCGCGATGGGAGGAACCATGTAATTATAGGTTGTGCGGAGGGGCGAACAGAGCACCAGCGGAGGTGCTGATCGCGCTGACGGAGAGGTTCGAAATGGAGATGGCTCTACCAGCGCAGATCCCTACCCTGCAGGCGTGCAACTCCAAGAATTTAACGAGGGTCGACAATGTCTTCGTATCCGAAGGGGCAATACAAGACGTGGTATACTGCAATGCTCACCCAGAAGACCGACCGATGAAGACTGATCACTTCCCCATCCGAACGATAGTGGACTGCTCGATTCCGAAGGCGGAGGAATGGCCAAAGCGGAACTTTCGCGCAGTCGAATGGGCGGACTTCATAGCGACGTTGAGAGAGGCACTGGTGGTCGATGGTGTACAGGGCGAGGTGTTCTCGATCGAGGAGCTACGACAGACCTACAACAAGGTGATGGCCGCCATTAACACCGCCGTCAACGCACACGTACCTTTTGTGAAGCCGAGTCCGTATCAAAAGATGTGGTGGTCGAAGGAGTTAGGCGTGATGGTCGTACAGAAGAGGAGAATGCAGCGACGCGCGTACAGGTGGGAGCAGAAGCACAGGTTTCATCCGTGCATCGAGGAGTTTCGGGTGTACCGCTTGCACTTCGAGAGGACGGTTGAAGCAGCGAAAGAAGGTCATTGGGTGGACTTCCTACAGGAGATCGATATGTTCTCGCTATTCAAAGCGAGCAGAATCGTCATGAGGCCGCCAACGGACGCAGGGAGGGAGCGAGTACCAACGCTAAGAAGAGAAGAGGGCGGACAGATGGTGGAGGTGGTAGAAAACGCAGCCAAAAGTAAGATGTTCTTCGAGAGATTCTTCATTCCCCCAGCAGATCCTGCGAAGGCGAATATTCCGAGACGGCCCAAATACCCGAAGGCGGCGTTCAAGTTTTGTCCGCTAACAGACAAGCAAGTGGATATAGCGGTCCGTCAACTCGCACCGTTTAAAGCTCCAGGGCCGAATGGGATACCGAACGTGGTGTTTATGAAGGCGAGGGAGGTACTAGTGCCATATCTGGGGGTCATTTTTAGGGCGTCGATGAGGCTTAACCATTACTTGGACGAGTGGAAGGTGACGAGGACGATAGTGCTGGCGAAACCGGGGAAGCCGGACTACTCCAACCCAGGCGCATACCGGCCGATCGCCCTGAAGGACACGATGGCCAAGTTAGCAACCAAATGTGTGGCGACCGTGCTGCAGCACGCGGCGGATGAGTTCGGTTTGCTTCCCCCCAACATGTACGGCTCGCGGCAGGGGAGGACAGCGACGGATGCACTGCATGTCGCAGTTTCTTGGATCAAGAACGCTATGCGGAAGCGACAAGCAGTAACGCTCACCATTCTAGACATCAAATCAGCTTTCCCGAGCACAGACCCGCGGCGACTAATTCACAACATGCGTAGCAGAGGAGTACCGAAGGAGTTGACGAGTTGGGTAGCGTCGATGCTGGGAGGAAGGTCGACGACACTGAGTTTCGATGACTACGAATCGGAGGTGTTCAAAGTGAAGAGTGGGCTGGATCAAGGATGCCCGTTGTCGCCCATTCTCTTCGGTTTCTACACCGCCAACCTGATGGAGCTGACGCAAGGAAGGCAGGAGGAGTCGATGTCATACGTGGACGATATAGGGCTGTTGACAACAGGAGAAACGTGCGAGGTGGCGAACAGGAAGGCGGAAGAAATCGTGGAGGGAAGGGGCGGTTACAGAGAGTGGGGTGCTACGCACAACTGCACATTCGAGTACGCGAAGACCGGTTGCATGCAGTTTGTAGCACCAAGATCGAAGGCTGGCCAGGACAAGGGTGGCTCGCTCACGCTGGGAGGCGTCGAAGTAAAGCCAAAGAACGTGCTCCGATACCTAGGGGTCTATCTAGACGACAGGCTTAACGGGAAAGCTCATGCAGAGTACGCGCTGGCCAACGGTTTGAAGAGAGCGGGGGCATTACAACGGTTAGGTCGAGTGTCGAGGGGGATGCCAGCGAGGTACGCGCGGATTCTGTACTACGCTTGCGTAGTACCGAGTTATCTATACGCGGTGGACGTCTTCATGCGTCCATTAGTCGGACGGCATCCGAGTGGAAGGCCGAGAGGGTCAACAGGCATCGCGAAGAAACTGCAGAAAGTCCACCGGCAGATGGCGTTATTTATATCAGGAGCAATGCGCACTACAGCGACGGATCTGGCGTGCATCCACGCCAACCTACCACCATTCAAGATCCTGGTCAACATCTTATGTCAGCGATCGACATTGAGGATGGCATCCCTTCCGGACGCTCACCCCTTGCGTAGCCATATGATGCGCGCGTCGCATTACGTTCAACGACATAGGTCGTCGCTCCACGAGCTGATTAGGGCCTTCGACATACGGCCGGGGCAGATCGAAACCGTCGGAGACTACAGACCGGCTCCTGGCGTCGTCCCCACCCTCGAGACCATTATTCACTCGCGAGAGGAGGCACCGCGTTTCGACAGGCGAAACCCAGCGCAGATCAAACTATACTCAGATGGCTCGTCTCATAACGGAGGGGTTGGCGCGGCAGCGGTCTTGATGAGGGCGGGGGCAAGCCCCCGCGTGTTACGACTACATTTGGGGAGCGATGAGGAGCATACCGTATATGAAGCAGAGTTGGTTGGGATGAGTCTTGCTATGGAGTTATTGCGTACGGAGAGGCGGAGAGTAGGGAAAGCAACACTTGGAGTGGATAACCAAGCAGCGTTGCAGTCAACAGAGATCGGCAGACCAAGACCGGGGCACTACCTAGTGCGGGAGCTCGACAGGTCCGTAAAGATGGTGAAGAAAGCCAGGCCCTCCATACAATTGCGAGGCCATTGGACGCCGGGGCACAGTGGCATTACAGGCAACGAGCTGGGAGACGACGAGGCGAAGAGAGCAGCGGCAGGGTATTCGAGCGCACGACACAAACTCCCGAAGGCATTTCAGAAACAGCTCCCGCACAGTGTCTCAGCAAGAAAGCAGGCCTACAGAAAGCGAACCGAGGAGATAGCGGCCCAAATTTGGAGCGCGTCGCCACGCATTGACAGACTCGCGATGCGGGATCTGCGTATGCGCAGACCCGCGAGGTTCTTTCACAAACACACAATCAAACTCAACCTAACGCGTCGTCAACATAACATGCTGGTACAGCTGCGCACGGGCCATATTGGCTTAAACGGTCATCTCTTCAAGATTGGCAAGGCCCTCACAGCGGAGTGCTTGCACTGCGAAGGCGAGACGGAGACTGTCGCGCACTTCCTTATGCGCTGCCCAGCGTACGAAAGGGAGCGCCGACAGTTTCTGCAGCGCCGAGGCCGCCGACCTGAAACCATCGCCGAGCTGCTCACAACGCCGGAAGCGTTCAAACGGGTGATTCGATATGTTGATGTCACTAAGCGCCTAAGTGCGATCTTCGGAGACGAGACGTAGTCGGGCGACAAGTTGCCCGTTTAGTCCGGGAGCGGGGGAGTTACGAGTGCAGAGTGGGGCAACTGCCGCGCTTTCCTCGAGGAGGTTCACCTAATGGGTTTACTCCAGAGGTTATAGCCCGTTCCCTGCCCGCGAGAGGGCCGGGACAGCAGGACACCGAGCAGGGTGTTCCGGCGAGAAAGACACAATGTGTTGTATGGACTGGCCTCTTTTCTGAACTTTTCCCCCGTGATGCTCTTTCTCTTTATCTTACTCCCTCGCCTCTTGCTATTAATTGTTTTTTTTTTTCCTTTTGGTTCGGGATCGAGCTCAGTCTAGTTCTGTCTAATTAGTACCGCAGCTTGCTGCTCGGGAGCCTTGTGCTTCTTTGTTACTATAAGTCGAGATAGCATATCTACACCGTCGTACACAGTAGAGCGCAGCATGTATATTCGCCGATGTTAGTGTGCTGACATGAGGGCAACTTCACATGCACAATAATAAATGGAATTCAAAAAAAAAAAAAAAAAAAAAAGGAGATTGTTCGTCGTCGTCGCACCCCGCTCGACGCTCGCGAACGACGACGACGCGCGTGGACGCGTTTTGGCGAATGGGGAAGTGTTCCGAAAAAGGTAGTTCGTTGTGTCTATGAAGTTTGAGACGAGTGATCATATCTTCATGATCAGCTTTCTTCCTCGTAACACATTCTCCTCGTGCCACATTGGTTTCGACAACGCAATGGATGTCGACGAAAACTCAAATATGCCGAAACCACATGATCTACTTTGGTTTTCGGACGGAAGTGTCGTTCTGGCAACCGATATCTACCTCTTCAAAGTCCACAAAGGCCTTCTCTCGCTGCACTCCTCCGTCTTCAAAGACATGTTTGAATCCCTAAATTTCGACGGCTCGGTCTCTGGAGGAATAGGAACTGGGGGATCTCAAGAAATGTACGAGGGTTTGCCGCTGGTCACATTAGTTGGTGACAAAGGAGAGGATATTGCACATTTGCTTCGGGCTGTCTTCGAACCACGGTGCGTTCAGCGATCCTACAGCGATCCTTCAGTGTACATATACGCGTAATTGACATTTCTGACATGTTTTCGAAGGTATCATGACCGACATAGTGATGGCACGCCTCTGGAAACCGTTGTAGCGCTGCTAGTCTTGAGTACAAAATATGACTTCAAGAACATTCGGAACGACGTTATATTCCAGATATCAAGACATTATCCGATGACATTTCGTGACTATCTGTCGAAAGATATCGGACACTTGCCACTGTTCGGACGGACCCGTGAAGATTGTCACTTTTATCTACTCAACGCCGCGTTCCGAGCCGATATCGACGTCCTTCTGCCAACTCTCTATCTTGCTTGCTCGGATGCCTCAATCAAAAGCCTTCTCGGGACGTATGCCATTATGCCTTCGGAGTGTGTCAACAGACTATTGATGGGCAGAGAATCGCTGGTTGAACAGCAAGACCGACTCGTCGCAGACCTTCCCGAACGACTTCGAGAAGCAATCGGAAAGAATGCATGTCGGAAGGGATGCTCATGTCTGAAGAAAGCATTTTACGGAAGCCTATCAGAGCTCATCAACGCGAACTTTGGTGGCTTGGATGGAGCCTTTATCGCTACGTTCCATCTCAACGGCGTCTGCTCAGACTGCAGTCCCTTCGTGGTAAACGAGATAAACACAAAGCGTCAAGAAATATGGAAAAATATCCCAGAGTATTTTGGATGTCGAAGTTGGGATGCCCTGCAAAAGAAATTAAAAGAGATTAGCGGACCATCGACGTGGTGAGTGTATTCTTGCATCGCGTCACATCCAATATATTGTATTGCTGATCGTTCGCTAATGTAGAAATCCACATGCCGACTAGTTCCTTTCTTGATTCTGACATAGCGCTGGCGATGCACTTTTGCTTGTAGGTTCTCGTTGCCTTGAGGGTATATTTGTGACTGATCTGATGCTTTCTTTTTTCTCCAGCAGGCCGGAAATTTGTTTGGTAATGCACGTGGGAAGAGCTCTTGACCTTACTCCGTCACGAATTCTCCGAGGATCCTTGCGCGCTTGGATGTAGATTCATATTGGTAAACATCGTTTTATTTCAAATTCACGATCAATATTACTCAACGTACTCAAAGCAAATACTTCTGAATAGGTATAAGTATATCAAGAGAACATGCATTACTCAAACCTCAGAGTGGCAAACCCCACGAAATAAATACTTCGCAGAAAGAATACGGAGTTTTCTTCGTTAGATATAGTCCCGTTCGTCCATGTTGTCGAAAGGCCAGTGTGCTATAATCTGGGCCCTTACTTCCTCGTCCTCAATCTTAAGCAACCCATCCTCCTTCAACTTTTTGCAGAATGCCAGAGACTCTTCATAACGCTCTGTGGGCACCCGACCCTCCGCCCCGAAGCCAATTGCCCCCTGAAATCGCTTAAAAAGACCGTCTAAATCTGCGACTTCTGCTTCGAGTTCTTCCGTCTTGCGTACGTCTTCGGGGTCGAATGCGAGAGGGCAGGGTTCGCCTTTCGTCTCCGAGAGAGCCTCCCACTTTTGCGCTGCCTCTATCAGCGCGACTTTTAAGTCGAGCGTCTCCCCGTCCCAGGCCGAGCGCGCGTGATAGAAGAGGCGGCGTCGGAGCATGCCCATGGGTTCCATCATCGCGCAATAGTGATGATAATTTAATTCTTCCATACTCTTGATATAGTAGTAGTGGAGGAGACGATGGCGGTAGTCAATCATTTCGCTTTCTTGTGCAGCCTTGTCAAGGGCGTCGAAATTCTCTGGGAGCGAAGGGGGTTGTGTTGGATCCCATCCAGTGTCGCCGTAATTATCCATATTTGGAGTGAAGCCAGCTTGGAGGGATAGTGGGAGGATTGCAGCGTGTTGCCAATCAATGAGGCCTACGACGCGATATGAATTTGTGTCGGGCGATCGAGAGACGATGATATTGTTCGGCTGGATATCGGGATGGCGGATGCAGAAGCGATTGAGCACCCGCGCTCGATTAGAATCTTCGGGTTTGTGTACTAGCGACGGCACAATATTGAGATAGCGCTCCAGGTTCTCGATGTGATCCGATGGGGACTGCTCTTGGTACTCGTACGCGGGCCTTCTTATACGCTGGAACGGGTGAAGCGGTCGACCGAACTTCTGCAAGTACGCTTTCTCTTTTTCAGCTCCTCTCGCGAGGGCTTCCTCGAAAGTTGCATCTTCAGCTATCGGTTAACAAGATGGTGCGAGGAGTGGTCAATGAGAATGACTTGCATGGTCCTCGATCGACGTCGAGCAGACCCCGCCGGCCTGACCAAAGCGGACTGCTCGTCTCCGGTCCTACACTGAAGTCTTCGTCATGAGTTGGTACGCCGGCTGCCTTGATATACTTGAGATCTTCGGTGAAGTACAAGCTTTCTCCAGCGGGGAAATTGATACTCATGAACTTGCGCTCCAGTTCGGCGATCTGGCGGAGGACAGATATGATTTCCCCCTCGTCCATGGTGTAGAACACGCTCGAGAAGCTGATCCCTTCCAGATATTGCAGGAATATATATTCGGTCCCTGCTGAATTTTCCGTCGTAGGGGAATACCCATATGGCTCTGCGACAGGTAGCCCATAGCCGCGAAGAAAGGCGAGCGTCGCCACTTCGCTCGCGACAGCGAAGAATTTTGGGGTTGTTATCGAGTAGGGTATGCGCGCGACGGGCCGAAATCCATCGCGCATTGTTATGAGGAAGACGCGATTGAAGCCACCTTCGGCTAGCTTTTCAAAGCGTACAATTTCGTCGAGGCTCCGCTTTACGGACTCCGCCGCGAGTTGAAGGAGCCCTTCAACATTGAACGAGTTCCTGCGTTCCGCCCGGCGGAGCTCATCGTTGTATCTATACGAGTGAAATTATTCTCAGAAAATTTAACAGAGCAGCGCCATGATAAACCACACTTACATCCAACGTCCCGAGGTAAATTCGAAAAGATCGTGAGGATTCAGGCTCAAGTTGTCAATGGCGGTAGCTTGATGCGCAGCAGCGGAAAAAGATAGACGAATCGACTGCGGAAAGGGCTTCATGCAGGCAAAAGGTTTCGGAGTGAACGCGTGTGGAAAACATGCTGAAGATAAGAAACGACTTGTAGAAGAAGAGATGGAGATTTTGGGTGAGTCGAAGATCAACCTCGCTGTTCGAAGATAGTGAGAGGATGTAAACATGCCGATGATAGACTTCGTGAGAGAGAACAAAGCTACTATAGTTCAGGAGAATATCCTCATCTGTTTTCAAGTCGGCATCACGCAGGACTCAGGAGGGGGGAATGTAATGTTAAGGAGGAGGAAAAGAGATGAGGACAACGGCTTGAGGTGCGAATTGCATCGGCATTCCCCGAGATGCCATTCTCCATGATGGCCTTTCGTTTGCCCTGCGTGTTGGCCCTATCCTCTCGAAATCCCCATATACCACCTATCTACTCACCGTCGTTGAGGATGGATGTCGACGGACAACACGAAGAGTCGACGAAGACGAGAGTTCCGAAGCCACACGATCTCCTCTGGTTCTCGGACGGAAGTGTTGTTTTAGCAACCGACACGTACCTCTTCAAAGTCCATAAGAGCCTCCTCTCGTTGCACTCTTCCGTCTTCAAGGACATGTTTGAACCCCTCAATTTCAATGGCGAGGTCTCTGGAGGAATTGGAACTGGGGAGGCTCAAGAAATGTACGAGGGTTTGCCGCTGGTCACATTGGTTGGTGACAAAGGAGAGGATGTCGCACATTTATTACGTGCTGTCTTTGAACCACGGTGCGTTCTACGGTCCTTTGCGGCACATGTACTCTTAACTAACTTTTTGATACGTATTCTAAGCTTCCATGACCGTCACAGTGACGATACGCCTTTGGAAATCGTTGTCGCGCTGCTGGTCTTGAGCACGAAGTACGACTTCAAGAACATTTGAGGCGATGTTATATTCCAGATATCAAGAAATTACCCGGCGAAACTTGTCGATTATTCTTCCAAAGATAATCTCAACATGCCAGTCTTTGGACGTGGACGGAGAGAATGTCCTTTTGACTTGCTTGCTGCAGCGTTCCGAGCTGAAGTTGAAGTTCTTCTACCTGTCCTCTATTTTGCATGCTCCGACTTTGCCATCGAATCCATTCTTAAGGTGGCTTCCACGCTCCCTATGGAATGCTTCTTTACTCTGTTAAGGGGTAGAGAAGCCTCAATTGACAGACTAAGCAAGTTCGCTGCAGATCTCCCTGAGCGCCTCACAGATGAAATCGATGAGGACATCTGCCAGAAGGACGAACCGTGTTTGAAGAACGCTTATTACAAAGACGTATCGGAACTCATAAATGCTGACTTCGAAAGCTATTCGGGAGAGCATATCGTCAATGCCTACCTTAGCAGGGTCTGCCCGCACTGCAACTGTTTCGTGGTCAACGAAATCGAGAGGAGGCGTAGAGATATATGGGCGGAAGTCCCAAGGTTTTTTGGATGTCCAAGTTGGGGTATTCTTGAGGAGAAATTTAGGGAAATCACTGGGTCGCGATGAGTGTGTTCTTGCGCCGTCTCACATCGAACATATAGCATTACTGACCGTTTGTCAATGTAGAACTCCGCATGCCAATTACTTCTTCTTGGACTAAGATAAAGCACAAACGACGCGCTTTTTTGCTTGTGGGTTTTTGTTGTCGAGAGAGCACAACTGCGACTGATCTGGTCCTTCCTTTTCCTATAAGGCCGGAAATTTGGGTGTGGTAATACGGGTGGGGAGAGCTCTTGGCCTTACTTCATCGCGACTTCTTCGAGGATCCTTGCGCGCTTGGATGTGATTTCTTGTTGGAAGATGTCGTTTCTATTTTATAGTCACGATCAATACAACTCAACGCAGGTTTTCTAGATAGCTATAAGTATACCGAAAGAAGTGTGGATTCTTTGGGCGCGTGAGTCTCTAAACTCGAGAGTTGAAAAGTTTTCGAAATAAATTTGTCACAGAAAAGACAAATATTTCTTCGTTAGAGATAGTCCCGTTCGTCCATGTCGTCAAAAGGCCAGTGCCCAACGATGTGAGCCTGTTTCTCCGGATTCATAGTCCTTAGCAACGCGAGCGCCTTCAACTTCCTGCAGTTTACCACAGTCTCTTCATAGCGCTCGTTGGGCACCCACCCCTCCATCCCAATACCAAACACCCCCTCAGTCTTATCGAACTCATCGTCCAATTTTTCAACTTCTTCTTCTAATTTCATCGTCTGGCGTATGTCTTCAGCGTCGAATGCGAGAGGACACGGTTCGCCTTCTGTCTCCGTGAGCGCATTCCAATGTTGCCAGGCTTGCATTACCGCGGCCTGCAGTTCGAGTGTCTCCCCTTTCCAGAGCGCGCGAGAGTGGCGGAAGAGGCGCCGACGGAGCGTGCTCATGGGTTCCTTCATCGCCACATAGTGTAGGTAGTTCAATTCCTTCGTACTTTCGAGGTAGTGGTAGTGGAGGAAACGGCGACGGTATTCAAACATCTCTCTTTCTTGGGAGGCTTCATCCAGGTCTTTGAAGTTCTCCGGTAACGAAGGAACACGCTCAGAATCTGCGTTGCCGTCGTCATCCACATCTTGAGTAAATCCGGCTGAGAGAGAAAGAGGGAGGACCGTGGTGTGTTGCCAGTCGATGATACCAACGACGCGGTACGACTTCGTTTCGGGCGACCGAGAGATGATGATATTGGCTGGTGAGAGGTCGGGATGGCGCATGCAAAAGCGATTGAGTATCCGCGATCGCTGGGAATCTTCAGGTTTGTGTAACAGCGATGGCACGATTTTGAGGTAGCGTTCCAAGTTCTTGATATGATCCGATGGCTGCTGCTCTTGGAACCTGTACGCGGCCCTCCTCATGCGCTGGAACGGATGAAGCGGTCGACCATACTTCTCCAGGTACGCTTTCTCTTTTTCAGCTCCTCCAACAAGTACTTCTTCGGCTTTTGCATCTGTATTTGTTAGCAGCTTAGTTGTGGCTTCGATTTCAAAAGTGATGGCTTACATGGTCCTCGATTGACATGAAGCAGACCTCTTCGGCCCGACCACATTTCAACGCTCGCCTCTGGTCCGATACTGAATTCATCGTTGTAAAGCGGAACACCGGGTTGGTTGATATACTTGAGGTCTACAGTGAAATACAAGCTTCCTCCAGCAGGAAAACCCATCGTCATAAACTTGTTCTCCAGTTCAGCAACTTGACGAAGGATCGAGATGACTTCGCCCTCGTCCAGGTCGAACAGTACGTCCACGAAGCGGGTGCCTTCCAAATATTCCATGAAGATATACTCGGTGCCAGCTGGGTTTTCCATATCCGGCGAGTATCCGTATACCTTTGGCACAGGTACTTCATTTTCGCGAAGATAGGCGAGCGTAGCCACTTCGCTCGCAGTAACGAGGAATTTGGGTGGTGTGATCGGGTACGGGATACGCGCGATGAGCTTGAATCCATCGCGCATCGTGACGAGGAAGACGCGATTGGATTCTCCGTCGGCCAGCTTTTCGAAGCGTACGATTTCATCGGGACTTCGTTTGACGGACTCTGCAGCGAGTCGAAGGAACTCGTCGACGTTGAATTCGAGTCTGCGTTCAAAGCGGCGTTGCTCATCGTTGTAGCTAAATGTAGTGCAATTTGTTCAGAATAGACGACAGAATGGCATAAACGACACCTACATCCAACGCCCCGAGGTATATTCGAAAAGATCGTGAGGATTCAGGTTCAAGTTGTCAATGGGGGAACCTTGCTGCGCAGCAGCGGAAAAAGATCGACGCTTGGACTGTGGATAGAGCTTCATGATGGCGGGAGGGCCCGGAGTGAATGAATGTGGAGAGCATGTTGAAGGAAAAAATCGGCGTGAAGAAGAAGAGGTTGAAATGTTGGGTGAGTCAAAGGTGAACCTCGCTGTTCGAAGATAGCGAGATGCTCTAGAAACTGACATGTCGAGAGCAAAAGAGTCTAAGAGTGATTAAGTGCTTCCTGTTTTCAAAGGAGATTCTCTCAGCAATTTTCAAGTTAGCGCCATGTAGAACTCAAGAAGGGGGAGGTGTAAAGGAGGAAGAAAAGAGACGAGGAGAAACTCAGCGCTTATCTTGAAGGGTGCAAAAATCGGCATTTCCCGACTGTGACTGTTTTTATCCGCCCTGCGTGTTGTCCCTGTCTTCTTGAAATCTTCATCATCGAGATAGGATGGCGAGCTGTACTCCGCCGACGAGCATCGTGAACACCACGATATGTGATCTGGTCCGAGGTCGAGAAGGTCGTTTCTGACGACCAAAATCTATCACTATTACCTAATCAATAGAATTTGTGAACATGAAGGCCTTCGATTGAAGATAAATGGCTTCTCCCTAGCTTCTTAAAATCAGCATCGTTTTGGGCTTGTCATGGAGGCCTACTAGGCGAAAAGAGACGAGGATAATGGTGCTTGAAGTCGACGCTCAAAGCTTCTCGAAGGTGCGAAAAACGATCGGCGTTTTCCGAGGTGCCATTTCGCTGTGATGGCCATGTACAGCCTTCAGACTCTTCGTCCATCTTTCACTCTCATTCCCTTTCAATTCCAATTGACCTCCATCCTAATACATCTATAAGGAGTATGAATGCCATCGAGCGACTCGAAGAGGTGACGAAAATTCCGGAACCACACGAGATTCTCTGGTTCTTGGACGGAAACGTCGTTCTTGCGACCGACGTTTACCTCTTCAAAGTTCACAAGGGCGTCCTTTCGTTGCAATCCACCGTCTTCAGGGATATGTTCGATCTTTCAAATGCTGTCATCTCAACCGATGGAGGGAATGAAATTGAGTCGGTTCAAGACACGTATGAGGGCGTGCCGTTGGTCACTTTAGTTGGTGATGATGGAGAGGACGTTGCTCATCTGTTACGGGCTGTTTACGAGCCACGGTGCGTCCTGAGTTTCTTTGTCTATCGCGAGACATCCTGATGAGAATTCCCCAAAGCTTTCACAATTATCTAAGTAACCGCACACCCCTTGATGTTGTCGTAGCTCTTTTGCTCTTGAGCGCGAAGTACGACTTCAAGGGCGTTTGGGCCAATGTGGTAGTCCAAATATCAAGACAGTACCCAACACACCTTCAAGATTATGATGCGGTGGATAACGACGACAATCCTCTGTTCGATGTTCGTCGAAATGGCTGTCCCTTCACCCTTCTCTGCGCAGCTTTCAAAGCCAACGCCGATGTTCTGTTGCCGATCCTTTACTTCGCATGCTCGGATTTTGGCATGAAGAGTGTCATTTTCGAGACTCGGGAGAATGATACACCCTCCGATTGTGTCAACACTTTATTGGAAGGGAGAGAGGAGCTGGACCGTGCCTTGAACAAATTCATCTGGGGGCTTCCCGAACTCCTGCGTGCTGCACTGAGAGGCGGGCGCAATCAGTGCAATGCGAATCCGCCATGCGTTGAGGCATTTCCGTACTCGTACCTCTCGGATCTCATCAGTAGTGACTTCAACCGTACACGAGGAAGCTTCGTCGCCGACGCCTATCTAGGCCCTGGCTGTCCAAACTGCAAATTGTTGGTGAAGAATGCCGTCGAGACGGCGCGAGAAGAATATTGGGAAAAGGTCCCTTCGCACTTCGGATGCCCCGAATGGCACGTCATTGAACGTCAACTCGACGAGCTGGAAAACTCTTAGAGTGAGGTGAGTCCTTCGTATCTTCTTTCATACAAAGTTACTGACTCGCCCTCTACTTGTTTGTCAAGACAGTCATACGGCGAATGCATCACTCCAATCTCTGCAAGCAAGTACGATTCCTTCTGCCAGAGGGGAGTAATTGATGATTTCAACAAAGTTTTTCTACAGATGAAGATTAATGAAGCGATGCAGGAACCGCACAAAATTGGTGACTAATTCTTGGCCGCGGAGCGGGCTTCCACACCATTGTGTTGTACCCTCAAGCATAGTTTGCTCACAGTACAACAAATTGGTCGCCGACCGTCGTAAACTACGTGGGCGGCGAGCGCATCATCAGAGCGAGTCTTCGCTTGCCGAACCGTTGGACTTCTGTCTTCTCGATTTCCCCTGGCGCGCCGGTGTCGCTCGTGATGCGGTCAAGCGCAAGAACACGTTTGACTTCGAAGACCCTATGTTGCTAACGACGAGGCGTCAAAGACCGCAAAGAAGGAGAACATAAGCCGGTTGAGCGCAGGGAGGATAAACATCCAAATGTTTATGACGGACAGCAAACCCTTTTATTCAATAATTGAACTACATTGCTTCGCACATGTGCATTCCCACTCGTCGTTCTCTCCGAGAGCACGTATGCACGACGTACCTACATGTATAGCATATAGTTCACATTCTATTTGCCCAGCAAAATAAACCACATTATCGGGGGAAAGTACAACAAAGGATACGCCATAGGTTGGTCTTAATCTACGGGAAACTGCGAATGAGTTCATCGTAACAAGTAGCCCGGTGACACATAGGGCAACACCTGATCTTCCTCAACGCCTTTTTGAAGCACCTAGAGAGCGTCATTTAAAGAAACATGCAAGATGAGACGACGTAAACTCACTTTGTGCAAACTTTATGGCCGCAAGGCCCAGTGCTCATATCCGTCACCAGGCGCTTGCACAGGGGGCATTTGGCGCATGGAATGCCGGGTGGACCCAAAGCGTTAGGTGGATGGGATGTCGAAGCTGTCAGTGGGAGGTTCTGATCGATAGTTAGTTGTAGTTGGATCGAGATGTGATGCTGGGGAGATGACAATATGCGCTCACCGACGTAGAGGGCTCACCGACGGGCCTCTCAGCGTACGCAGAATACTGTGGTCCATAGTAGTACAAAACATTCGAACCGACATAGTCAGGCGGGCCGACGTGGTACTCCGGCTCGCAAGGTGGCTCCTGCGGCCTGTTAGAGGGGAGAGCGCGAATTCTGAATCGAGATTTACACCTGCATTTATCAATAGTGCAAGTTATCCCGTCATTGGGCGAATCATAGTTCTTGTAGTGATGCGACATCTTGGTTGAAGGGGGGTTACCGAGGGGAGTCTGTGTAGTAATGACCACCTTTGACCACCTTTTAAATAGGTCAAAGAAGGGCCCATGAGGACGCGAGGGCCTGCGGAACATGCATAGCAGAAAGTCACAAGAGCGCGTGTTTATTTCGTATCCTGGGGATCGAAGTTTCCAATTGACCCCGTCGTAAACTGAAAGAGAGAGGTGTTACGCTCACAGCGCATAAGAATATGTGGCGATATGGCCAGTTTGTGCATCGACCGACCTTCGCCTGGGCGCCGTATCGAAGGCCGGATATCGAGGTCCTAGCTGAATCGTTTGCACGCACGCATACAATTGAATGGAATGAAGAGCTTCATATGCGGCAAATGATTGAATGTTTCATATGTTATTCGCCCTGGTAGAACAGCACTCACCTCGCCAACCAGGTATGCAGCGTTCTGTTCGCTAGCCGAGGTAAAATCGTCAAATCGTCGATGAGGGCCAAAATAACATCCGTAAAAAGAGAGAAGAGACTTTTTTGGCTACTGCTTTAATACTTTTAATACTGGTTCGAAGGTGTCGAAGGCGGTTCTTCGGTTCACCATAGATTACGCCTGCCCGATAGGTTCTCTTAGCTCTGTGACTTTGTCCGCGCCCTCGCCAATCGCATCTCCCAATCTCCACGTGAGTTGATATCGACTACATCTGATTCTGAGTAGAACAATAAAATACGCACGGTTCCCAAAGCCAGGGATATAGCGTCTTAAGGGTCTTCATGGACCAGGTCGACCAGGGATCGCTACTATTCGCTAGTATGCTTCGTCGTGAAGCAGTTGAGCCGCTTGAGCCATCTTTGCTGCGACTTCCGGATCCATTTTCTCGAAACCTTCCTTTGAAAATACTACTTGAGCATCCGGCTAGATCTCATGAGCTTTTGAGGGAGATATGTACGCGCAAGTAATTGGGGTTGGTGGAGGACGAGGTCAAGTTCCAAGCGATCTTCGGATTCTTCCGTGTTGAAATCGTGTTGTTTAGGGCCGGCTTCACGAGGCCCTCCGTGGCTGCCGTTGTCATCGACAATGCCGCCATGAACGCTTTTGTTCACCCGCTTGCTGTAGGACTGGATCTCTGAACATGGACGTCGATGAGCTACGCTGCGATGAAGAGACGACGAAGGCACCAAAGCCGCACGATGTACTCTGGTTTCCGGACGGAAATGTCGTTCTGGCGACAGATCTATACCTCTTCAAAGTCCACAAAAGCCTCCTTTCTTTGCACTCCTCGGTCTTCAAGGACATGTTTGAACTTTCGAACGTCGGAGACTCTGCCGCTGGAGAAAGCGCTGGCGAAAAATCGCAGGATGCGTATGATGGACTGCCATTGATCACTTTGGTTGGGGATAAGGGAGAGGATGTCGTTCATCTGTTGCGAACAGTTTTTGAGATACGGTGCGTTACTTGGTTCTGGTTGCAATGCTAGCTTTTCTAATGACCATCCTTTTGAAGCTACTATGATTATCACAGTGATAAAACGCCTCTCGACATCGTCGTTGCACTTTTACTCTTGAGCACGAAATATGACTTCAAGGACATTCGAACCAACGTCATACTCCAGATAATAAGGCAATACCCAACGGACCTCAAGGATTATGATTTAGTGGATGATGATACGTCACTACTATTCGACGACCATCGTGTTAATTGTCACTTCGCTTTGTTAGGCGCCGCTTACAGGACCAACGCACACGTTTTGTTCCCGACTCTTTACTTTGCGTGCTCGAAAAACTCCATACAACATATCATTGAAGAAAGTACACGGAGGGGCGTACCGGCCGAATGCCTATACGCTCTCCTAGAGGGAAGAGAAAGGCTCCTTCTAAACTTCTACAAACAAGCAGCGAGCATGGAGAGGATGGTGGAAGCTGCAACGGCTCACATAACATGCATTCGAGGTGGAAACGATAGAACGTCTTGCCTCAGGGATTTGCTATTGAGCGGCATATTTTTTGGGGAATTTTCAACCGACGTGAATCTGCACTTTGTGCGAAGAAGTCCCGAAATGTTCGACTTTTTCAATCAAGCCTGCGAAACGTGCAAAACGTTCATGGAAGGCAGGATCGCTTGGAAGCGAAACGCTGTCTGGGACAAACTTCCATCCAACTTCGGATGCCCTGGTTGGAACGTCATCCGGGAGCAACTTGGAGAAATGGCTGAATCTTAGGGGCCTGAGAGATAAGACAAGGTCAGCGTCAGATGTTCTTCCGCACCCAAATGCTGATTTATTCCGTCAAGCTTATAGGGATCTGGAGCATCGCCCACAGTCTCTGATTATTCAATGTAATGCATTATAATAGTATGCACGTAAGCCTCCCCCGCCAGCCTGGAAGCTGAAGATTATGAAGTGTCAGCGAATCGTTCGGAGAATTACATCATCGAGCATCCTGTTTCCTGGACTTCCTGGACTTCCTGGACTTCCAGCATCAAATTCCTAGCAGTTCGCACCTAGGCCTACGGCGCCTAGAAGAAAAACGCGCTCTGCCGTACGTTCGCTGCTGTTCAACCTCCTGTCTGGGTTCGGCGCGTACCCCCTTCTCCTTCCCTGAAGGTGTGAAATGATTGATGGCGTAATGTACATGGCGTCTAGGTGTCTTCTATCTCTCGAATACTTGTACGGCTTCTCATATATGCAACGGTGTAACCCCACTGCTCAACAGAAAGGTGAGCAACGTGCTTCGAATTGGTCTAAAAACTCTCAATTATATCTATATCGACCAGGTGTGGGTTGGCTTCCCTGTTGTGTGACTGTGCTCTATTTAAAATCAAGCATATCGTGCGCAGGGTGGTTTTACGGAGCACAACGTGCCTCGACTTGTCGTGGATGGGCACAATATTGATGCTCATACGGACCACGACACCCAGCGTTCCTGTTTAGGGACCTTAGCCGGTATACCTATACCTATACCTACCTAGACACGGCTCAATATTGTTTCCGACTTAGAAGAAATGCTTCAGGTAACATCTTCTTGATCTGGAGATCCAACGCCAGCCGCACATGTATCGCTTCACATGCTGTGAAATTGTGTGTGAGCCGCTTGCCGGGATGTCTTAGCAGAAATAGAACACCTATCGTCGAGCTTATGGCAGAAGAGTCTGAAGACTTCCTTCGTAGCCCAAGCCCTACAGTGAGCCCTGGCCCAGGCTTTTTGGGCCCGACCCTTTTAGCTCGGCCCGGCCCGCAACATCACTAGTGCCACTGTGGAAGTAGATTTGGTTTTGCGGAAGCTGCCATTCCTCACTTCGGTCTTCTCATCACACGCAGCCAGCGCTTACCAGCATGAAAACTTCGAGAGGAGTCGACCCCCCACCCTCTATCTGCCGTCACGGTCGACCACAATGCCAGCCGATTCTCTACCTATCCTTGACACAAGAAGCTTGCTCGACACTATCATTACCAACGACGATGGATACAACGCACGCGAGGGAGATTTCAACGACGTTGCCCTTGATATCCATACCCGTCTTCGACTTGACGAAACATCTATCATCGAACGACACATGTCTCCCTTCGCTCGGTATAATATACTTGCGAAGGAAGAGCCGTTACAGACCGCCTGTGCAAAGCTATCAAAATACGCGAAGTAGGTGCTATGTTTTTCTGCATTCTTTATGTCATCTCAACCTCTTCAAGATCCGGCTTCGCATCTCTACCCACTCGAGTTTCGGCCTTGAAGGCCATATGCATTCTGACTGTAGAGCATCCTTACATACGCAGAGTATGGAAAGAATGCAACAAAACATGTAGTCGCCTTCAGAGGTTAGCAGATACGAGTGGCAAGCCGAGGATTAAAGAATGGGCTCGGATAGCCCTCGACGCCATAAGAGAGGAGGACGTCCACATGCTCTGGTCGAATGTGATTACAGAGCCCATCTACGTCTGTGATGTAGAACAAATCACAAATCTCGCTGCGTGCGACAGAGCTGACCTCGCAGAGCTCCAAAATACCTTGAGGTGTGTTATTCCTGGCGAATCTGCGTAGTTTAGTTTGCTAATAATACGTTCAAGGGATCCGAAAACATCGTTTGTGGCAGGTCTCTACCTCGAACGGGTGACAAAACTAGCAAAGGACGGGCCTTCGGAGCAGGCCATAGAAGTCATTGGTGATCATTTACGCCTCGCTCAGCAATATGACGCCGCACCCACGGACACGTCTACGTTGAGAAATCTGTGTATGAAGTTGCTCAAGTACGCGAGGTAAGCCAAACAGTGCTCTCTCAACCGCAATCTAAATCTTCTCCAGATGTCCGAGCACCGCAGTTGCAGCGATGGAGAAAATCGTCGTTTTGACGGTTGATAATCCACCAGTGCGCAAGATATTGAAGGACAGCAAAGAGACTCACGATACCCTTCAAGATATAGCAAACAACAAGCCTAAGTTTCGCGAGTGTGCAATCAAATCTCTATACGCCGTCGAAAACGAAGATATTCACACCTTGTGGTCGAAAGCTATCGAAGATCCCACTACTAGGCGCGGAATGCAGCAACTCTGCGAGCCGAGTGACGGGAACGAGAGTGGTTTGGTCGCAGAGCTGGCGAAGTCTTTGCGGTGAGTTTCAACTAGAAAAAAAGACATGTCCCTTTACACTAACGATTTGCAATACTAAAGAGAGCCGAAATCGAGTGCTCTGGCCACTGTCTATGTCGAATACGCGAGGAATTTAACAGAGCAATCCATGGAACGCATATGTCGCGATATTCATCAACTCTTGGGACACGATCAAAATTCAATTTGCGACCTCCTTGGCGGTCGTAAGACATCAAAAGCGGATAAGCAGGAGCTTCAAAACTTACTCAGTAAATTGTCGACGTGCTCGAGGTTAGTCCTATATACGAGAGATTTATCATACGAACCAACTTAAGCTGGATTTTGTATTGAAGATCCGGATTTTTGTCCACTCGAATTATGTCGCTAAAAGCAATCGGAAATCTTGCTATCGAGGATCCTTACGTTCGTAGAACACTGAAGGATTGCAAAGATATCCTTCGTCGCCTCAAGACGATGACGGGAAGCTCCAGAAATGAAATCAGGCAGTGGGCATCAGGAGCTCTCGATGTCATCGAAAATGACGAGGTCAACAAACTTTGGGCGAGCTTCCTCTCAGGCGCCTTAAATACTAGCGACAACGTCCAACGACTCTCAAATGGTATCGCTACCGACGATGATCAAGTTTTCAGCGCTCTTTCGGATTCGTTACGGTGCGTCATGTCCGGCGAACATGATCGTCATGAATATCGCTAACATAGATGAATCATCTTCAAGTGATTCTAGATCGGCATTCCTAGCGAATCTCTACCTCGAACTTGCTGCAAAATTGGTGGGAGATGGAGCATCGCGTCATGATGACCAGTTGATGGACGTACGGAGTGACACCACTAGCAATCAGTTGCAAAAAGCGATGTGCACGGAGTGCAAAAAAGAACATCCCCAATATCCGTTGCCATCAGAGGACCTTCTGAAACACGTTTTGGAGTCAGCACCGAAAGGATCGCTGCCCAATCTGACTGGTACACTCCCTTCGCCTGAAGACGGTGGCAATACAATTGGCAAAGGCGGGTTCTCAGAAGTGTACACTATCTCTACTAAAATGAGGGGGAAAGACATTGCAATCAAACTCCTGAGAGTCGACTGCGAAGAACTTTTGCATTGCAAAGGACGATTCGTTGTCAGGGTGAGAATTTCTTGAATAATATGAAGTGGGCTGTGCTAAATACTTCGTTATCGCGGAATAGAATTTTGCAAGGGAGTTACGTATATTGTCTCGAATCAGACATCCGAACGTGCTGAACTTCCTCGGGTACGCGTTATGGGAAAACCATCATTATTATATTGCATCGGAGTGGATGGAAAGAGGAGACTTGAAAAGTTGCATCAGTATTGGATTGACTATGCTTGAGTTATTTGAGATGGTACGACAAATTCTCGTATCCATGGGAAATTATAATTGAATTTACTTTTCTCAGTCGACAGGAATCGCGAAAGGACTGTGTTATCTACACGAAAAGGACATCGTCCATGGCGATATGAAATCTGTGAGTGGAAACAATCCGTATTGCCCTCAACACCTGCATTGATACACTTTCCAGCTCAACGTGCTTGTATCATCTTCTGGTGAACCTGTTGTCGCAGATTTTGGCCTAGCCAGAATGGCAGAATCATTATGGTCTAAGGGCTATTACAGTACGGTTACTGTCCGTGCGAGTCTTCGTTGGGTCCCGCATGAATTTTACTTTGTGGATGACAATCAAACGTTCCGGCCGAACCAGAAAACGGATGTTTGGTCTTTCGGGATGACTTTGCTGGTCAGTCTGAATTTTAAGCTGAAAGATTTGGTTTTAATTTCTCCTCGATCAGGAACTTCTTACTCGCGACGTCCCGTATGCACACATAAAAAATGACGGGGCAGTGTCGAGTGCAATCCTAAGAGGGCGTCCTCCTGTCACCGAAATTCCAGCGTACGGGGACGATGACCACGATCGTTACTTGAAGAGAGATCTGTGGTTTCTGTGCGGCAGGTGTTTTATTTTAGAGCAGAAAACTCGACCCTCCATGCAAGAATGCTTGCATGAACTTGTAAGGATGAAGTACCGTCATTGTGTTGGGATAGATACGGTTAAAGTTCGATCATATTTTTGAAATAAGACAGAATTTAACAGCTATTCTTAGTAAGAGGAATGGCGGATTATGGGAGGGGCTCGAATCACAAAGAAAACTCAGGATCGTCAAAGTGCAAGGCGATACTTTGCTTTAATCAACTCCTTTACAATAGCCTGCATCCCAGGTCGGACTTTCATTTCCTTTGTCCAGCTCTGCTCACATATCCGCCAAATTTCACTCTTCACCTCTTCGCACTCAGCTTCGAATTCGGGCTTTTTGGGAAGCTCGTGATTGATAATTTTTCTCGAGATTGCCCCTGCGTTATGGACGCCTTCATAAGGGATTTTGCGAGAGAGAAGCTCCTTCGAGATGGGGAAAGAAATGAGTTTGGATTAATTTCTTTGTGATTAAGGCATTTTCTGAACGCACAAACAAGGTCATCCCATAAGCCCAAACGTCAGACTTCGTGCTTGGTAGAAATTTATCGCTATCCGGGGTATTGTAAAACTCAAATGGTAACCAGTTATCACTGGCTCGGGATACTTTTGTGGTATAGAACCCATTGGAGTATAGCGACTCGGACATTCTTGCTATTCCGAAGTCAGTTAGCAATGGCCGTCCAGAAAATGACATAAGAACATTGGCCTGAAGTACGTTCAATTGGGTTTGACTGAACGATTGTAAATTCACCCACAGCTTTGATATCTGCATGGACAATTTTCTCGCCGTGTAGATAAGACACGCCTTTCGCGATACCAAAAGCCTGAAAAAATAAATCCCATTGAGTATCTTCACAGTGTTATGCCAAAATAAGACACATACTATACCGATCAGTTTTACAGGTGTGTGTAATATCGGATCGTCCGACTTCAGTGCTTCACGCAACGACCCTTTTTCCATCCACTCTAAAACAATACTATAACCACTGTTTTCTTCTTCCATAATATACCCAAGAAACATCGCTACATTTGGATGTTTGATTTTTGCGAAGATCCGCAATTCCCTTGCGAAATTCTATGCAGAGAAGATGAAGAACTCTGCTCAGTCGTTAAACGCGGATGTTCGTAGAGAACATACCTTAATGACGAACTCTACGGATTCCTTATTAATCCGAAGTTGCTTGACCGCGACACGGATGCCTTTGATTCGAGCAGAGCCCTCGTATACGACTGCGAATCCACCTTCCATATTCACCTTCGTGAAATCTTGATTGGCATTGCGCATAGTTATAATTCCGGTGAGATTTCTTAGCGAGTCGTTTGTTGCAGATTGCAAAACATATCTCAAGAGTTCTGTCGATGTTTGCTGTGTTCGTTGTGGTTCCCGTTTACAGCTTGGACATTCGCTGATTCGATCTTGTGTTTGGGCTTTCGTTTCTTTCAGCTGTTCGTGCGCACGCTTGAGATATTGGAATGCAAGATAAGCTGAATGAACGTCGCCAGGACTTCAAAATGAATTAGCACGACAACATATAACTCCTTCTGATGATGACGTACTCGGACTTTAAAGATCTCGCAAGCTCTGCGAGATTGCATTCATCGTTTGTGACGCTCCTTTCAATAAGGTGCTGTACCTCGCTCGCACTCAGACGTCGTGTAATCGCTTTCGACCATAGACCGTGCAATTTTTCATCTTCTATCGCGTGAACGGCTCTTGAAGCCCATTCAAAGATGTCCGGTGATTCAAGATTTTTCTGAGCCGTCGTCATACTCTTCAGGTGACGGATTCGGCGTCGACCGTGAAAGGTCTCACGCACATAGGGGTTCTCGATCGACAACGCGATAATTTCTTTCGCTGCCATGATTGTTGCGACCGCATGCCTGATAACAATGAGACTTGGGGAGTATGATATTGAGCTGAACTACTCACTTGGAAATTTCCAACAGATTCCCGCACAACTCTGTAACGGACGCTATACCTGATGTTGCATTGTGGGCAGTCCGAGCCTGTCCCTGGAAAATATTCGCTTTTTTGTGTTGAAGGACGCGACGTATATCCTTAGCGATAGTCTCCGTGGTGCGCTTCATCACACGCTCCAGATATAAGCCAGCAATATATGACGAGTTCTCGTCGCCTGATCTTAAAATTCGTTATATGTAGGTGAGGGAAAATTCAATCTATTTGGATCGAAAGTTGCGCACTTTAAGGACTTGGCGAGCATTGCGAGCCTGCTAGTGTTGTCTTCATCAAGAGGAACTTGTCCCTCCAGGATTTTTCGCAAATTAGGCCAACTTGTACTTTTCGCAGTTGTGCTTGACCAGAGTTCGTGAATATCCTCATTTCGAATGGCACAGAGAGCCCTTTGAGCCCATTTGCGAAATTCCGGATTGCTGTCGAACGCTGCCACCCTCTTTTGTAGGCAGCGAAGCTCGTCCTCGCATTCTTTTAGTGTCTTGCGAATGTGACAATCCTCAGTCGCCAGAAGTATAACCTCCTCCATTGCAGCGACCGCCGTGTTTGCGCGTCTGGAGAGGCGCGAAAGTTAGAATAAAAGTACTTCTTATTGGAAATTGTACTTACTTCGTGTACTTCAGTAGCTTTCTACAGAACTGTTCAATAATGGCAATCGATCGGTCGTTTGGTAGTAACGACTGTGATGGCAGTGAACCTTCACGCCCGAGGCGACGTATGTGATAGCACATGTTTGCTAGATCATTTCGAGAGGGTCCCTCTGACGCTTGCTCTGTCGCAAGTCGGAGGTAAAGCTCTGCCACGTAAGACGAGTTTGGATTTCTAGATTTCGTGATTTCGACGTATCAGCTTGTTGAAGGATGTTCTGTGTTGAAATAGCTCTTACTTCAAGGAGTTCGCCAGCTTTCCAAGCTTGCGGTTATCGTATGAGACAGTCCCCTTGGAAAGTTTCTCCGTGTCTTCAAATCTCACGGGTTGTGTGATTACATTTGACCAGAGTTCGTGAACCTCCTCATTCTGGATTGCGTCGAGAGCTTTAGATGCCCATTCTCGAATCTCGAACTCGGTGCTGCTCATCTTCAGACCTTTAAGACAACAAATAGCATTGGTGCGTTCCTTGAAAGTCACGCGAATGACAGGTTCCTCTACAGTCAACGCGCATATCGCTTTCAAAGCTGCGATTCGCGTGCTTGAAGAATTGGAGCTTAAATATTAGATGACTTAGAATACTACAACTTCTTCATAAACGATTTACGAACCTTGCGGATCTTGTAATCTCCGCGCAGTACTTCTCCAAGGAATTCCGCTTAACGGCGTCGCTATAGTTATTGTGCCCAGCGATCCACGAAATATGCCGCTCAGCGACGGAAGATTTGTAGAGCAGAAGGAGATCATAAATGCCTATGACGATATCCAAGTCTTCCATCTTTCGTTCACCATCGATATCTTCCATCTTAAGCGAGGACGTCGTCCTTGGTGATTGGGTTCTTCCTACGTTTAGCGTTAACAGCACTGTCGACATCATTTCGGCGAATGCTACTTTACAGAAATTTACTCGGTCGAGGCGGAGGAATCGAAATTGCGGGCTCAGGCTGGAAACGGAGGAATAGTCGACAAGAGAGCTAGCGAGGTGGTTTTTATAGTGTCAAAAACAGCGCAGGTGAGGTTGACGAGCTCTTCCTTGCCAATGCGGCGATGTTGTTCACAGGTAAGGTAGAACCTTGAATACAAGACATCGACGAGGCGATACGCCCAAATGTGACTTCGTACCCGCGATGACAACATTAGACACCTAAGATAGGCCGTGATTATATCTGCTTTTGATGAGATTTGAATGCCGAAAGTCACGGCGGGTCCATCTTAAGGAAACGCCACATACTTAGGAAGAGAAGACGATCAGCGCTAGACTGAACCTTCTGCAACGGGGCTGCCCAGTTCCGACATGCTTCTAAGTCGAGGCAATGCGAGCGGCTGCGGGCTCACCGAGGAACACGCCTACATGTATGTACAGAGTCATGGCCTGAGCGCCTCGCACGCGTTGGCGTCGGGCCTGCCTCAGAGACTGAAAATTTGGAGGCTTTCTTCTCCTGTAATATGTGAGAGAGATGGTATGAATATAGAACTGAGTAACTGACTAGGATATACTCCATACGACACTGCAGCATGACAGCGCAAGGTTTTGCTTCAGACGAGCTCGAGCTCGTCGGCGTGAGATGGCCAACACATCGCAACCTTCGAAGTGAAAAGCATTCCAGGTACTAGTAGAGATTGTGAAGATTGTCGGTGCGCGATGCAGGCGCGAAGAGCAACAACGTAACACGTCGAAAACCAATGGGGATGGGGAGGCCATCTCTCATCGATGTAACATCCTCCTCGAGCATGCATAAGGAACTACGAGTGCGTCCGTTCGCGCCCTTCACGCGTGGGGCGACTTTGCGAGGTTGGCAGGGAAGCGTCCGGCCGGCGACGATGACAGGTGGAGGCTGCGAAAGATGTTGATGACGCCGCTGAGGGGCCGACGACGAATCCGCAACTACCTGAATCGTTCCTGTACACCTAGCGTCATGTTATTTCCTAAAGGGGATTGGTATGAGCCTATCGTGGGTTATCTGAACCTTACATGTAAGTTATCTCGTTTCAATATTAATGAGCTCACCTGAAGCTTTCAAGTTGCTTTGTATAACGTTCTACACGGTCTCATTCTAGCTAGCTGGTCAGCCGGTCAACTTTAGTATGTTAGTTTATTACCTTTATGATGTTTCTCGCGGATGTGCCTCACTGAGTTCGAACCTTCAGGGTTCAGGGTTCGTTGGGGCAGGCCATGGCCAACGCCGATGCCAACAATCTTGAAGACGCTGAGACGAGACGCACTGGTTGAAGCATACCGGAGCTGGGAGAAACCGGTTCAGAATTTCTGAGCTCTGATCATCTTACTGTAGTATTTCGACCATAAGCTCGTCACAGGTCACAGGCCTCATCGAGCTATCGAGCTATCGTTCATGAATGGTCACAGCGAAAGTCGCCGAGCTTACGGTCGAAATACTACAGTATTAACACTCTCGTAGCTCCGTGCCTGTCATTGCTGACAATTGTGTACACCAGATCGGACCAAATATGTTCGCGGCTGGCGTCTAGTGATATCTCCTCGTGGCTTTGGAATCTCATTTGGATGTATCGCATTGCCAATTCTTTATTCTCATGGTCCTAGTCCATGGAAGGCTGACACGGAAGAGCTCGACCGCATATTCGCTTATCGCATTTATAAAGTCCCGCACGCTCGCTTTCAAGTTCTCATCCGTGTCCAACTCAATCCTCCGCCCCAGGCTCACAATGTCAATTTCTAGGCGCGGACATAGCATACCTCGGTACGGTAGCGCACTCTTTATTGCGACGATGATTGTGAAATTGACGCGCTACCTTTCAACATAGAGGGAGCCCGCACATCGAAAACAATGTCCGATCCGAAGCTTCAAGAGCGAAGAAGCGGACGATGGAAGATGTCGTCGTCGACATTTATCAGCTTTTTCAACTACACAAATCTTCCACCGTTGAGCGGCATGTCTCATGGCTCACTCAGCGAATCGGTACTACTTGCATAGACAAAACTAAGGATACTCTCCTTCAATACTTCGTGGAGTTGCTGAGCTTGACAAAGTCAGTAAATTTCTCGTGAAATTCATTATGATATTAGTATGCTGATTCTACTAGACATAGAAAGTGTGGTTCTCTAGCTTTGAAAGCAATATGCACGTTGACTGTGGAGGAACCTCGCGTTCGCGAGACACTTGCGCTACCTAACGAGGAGTGTGTCAAAGCACTTTGTCGTCTTGAGAAGTTGGAGAAGAAACGCGATCTCGGTTCGGACGTTCGTGAATGGGCGTCAAAAGCCCTAAACGCGATCCAGAATAAGGCAGTTCACGACCTCTGGTCAGAAGTCATCACAGAACCCGTGCGATTGGAAGACGTCCAGAAACTTTCCGAAAAATCTGTTTCATGCGTCAACGGCGTGCCAGTGCTTAGAAAGTTGGCGGAAACACTGGAGTAAGTGTTAGCTTCAAATAGGCTATCTCTCTAACGTGCTGACACCTTGGAACAATAAAATGAAGGGATTCGAAGTCGTCCTACGTTGCAGATATTTATTTCAAACTCGCAACAACTCTAGCGTTAGATGGACCCTCCTGGAAGGACGTGACAAACTTGCGCCGTGGAATAGACATCATTCGACAAGAGAGATTATCCTCGTCGGTATCGGACGGACATGCACTGGTCACAGAGCAGTTGTGTACTAAACTGCTGAAGTACGCGAGGTGGGTATAGCATCTAACAACATTGGTCGTCCAAAGAACCTGAGCCTCTTCAGTAACTCGGTCACAGCAGTCGTCGCAATGAAAGAAATCCTAGCGTTGGCGATTACGGACAAATATGCCCGCGAAATGCTATGGAAATGCGAGAAGAGGGGTCACTACCTTGAACGTCAGCTTTCGAACACCAATTCGGAAATTCATAAATGGACTCTCAGAGCCCTCTGCACTATTAAAGAAGAATATTACAACATTCACGAACTCTGGTCAAACGCCACGGTGACGGCGACAGATAAAGATGGAAATGGGTTTAATTTCCAGACTATTTCAGTCAACGGTGGAACGGATATCAGTGGCAGAAGTTCGGAGCTCGCTCAGTCCTTAGAGTACGTTATTTTATCATGCTGAAGTTCCTCTCACTCGAATAACAAATCCGAAGATCAAATGATCAGAACTCATCATATGTTGCAAAGTTATACCTGGAGCAAACAATACAGCGCGACACCGAGGCGACCGCTCGAAACATACGCACTATCCTTCAGCACAACCAAACGACTATTTTCGAAAGGCACAATCGGGCTACACGTGATGACTTCGCAGACTCAGGCGAGCATCAAATAGAAATTAAAAAGCTGTGCAGGAAATTATTGCGATTTGCAGGGTGAGGGGAGCTGTTACTAGTAAGAATTCTGCCCACAGCCCAAGTTTTAATATTCACAGGATTGGAGCCACATCGATCGCGGCGTCGAAAGAAATATTCAAATTGGCAATCGAAGATCCGTATGCACGCGAAATATTTCGCAAGAGGAAAACATTCTCCCGCTTGAAGTCCATGGCGGCTCACAACAAACTTGAATCGCCGGAAATTATTGAATGGGTTTCAAGAGCCGTTCGCGCAATCGAAGATACCAGTTTGCACGACTTATGGTCCGAAGCAATCACACGACCCTTGAGTGCAGACGAAGTGCACCATCTATTGGAAAGAAGCGTCACCAACGATAAGTGCTGCGTCTTTGATCTCGCGAAAACCTTAATGTCTGAGTACGTCATCAATAAAAAGTGAAAAAAAGTCGTCTTGCTGATTTGTCGTGAAATCTGGAGTCATGGAGGCAAGCATTCTGCATATGTAGCATTTCAATACCTCAAGCGCGCAAATGAAGAACTCCATGACGATCAAAAGAAATGTAGATTCTGCGGAAGGGAAATCTCAAGGAACTGCAGTAAATGCAAAGGGAAAACGCAGCAATCATCAAAAGACCTTCTAGGATATGTTCTACAAGGAGCTGAGACTTCACTTACAAATCTTACCGGGGTCATAACAAAAGACAGTAAACGCCCAAAATTGAAAGAAGACGGCGGATTTTCAATCGTATACCAGGGCCCTGTTCTGATTAAAGGTGTCCCTATCGCAGTCAAGCAGCTTCGGATGAATAGGGAACCCACAGAGTTCGTCATTAAGGTATGCTCTCCAAAGGACTCTCAGTTGAATGATTGCGTAGAGAGGTTTATCTTTTTTTCATTCTCATTGTGTAGAATTTCGCGAGGGAATTGCGAATTATCGCTGAACTTAGTCATCCAAATGTGTCGACGTTTCTTGGGTATGCTATGGAAGAAAATGAAAGCTATTCTATAATTCTGGAATGGATGGAGCGCACGTTGTGGGACTGTTTATCAGCGCATGATCCAGAGAAAGACCCGGAGTCGATATCTAGAGACCCCGCTAAAGTGTTCGACGTGGTATGTATTTTACTTGTATTTGTATACTCAAAATTTCCACTCAAATATCCTTCGAGGCTTTTGGCATCGCGAAGGGAGTGACATATCTACACGGCGAGAACATTGTCCATGCGGATATTAAAGCTGTGTGTTTTATTACTATTGTCTTGTCTGCGCTAGTTCAAAGGATCCTACTAGGCCAATATTCTTTTGTCGCGGTCTGGACGACCATTGGTGACTGATTTCGGGATATCAAGAATGTCCGAGTCACTATATTCAAAAGGGTTCTACACCACAGAAGCCTCCCGGTTTAGTAAACGTTGGGTACCTTGCGAATTTTACCGCCTCCTAGATCACGAAAAATTCCGGCCAAACACGAAATCGGACGTTTGGGCTTATGGGATGACTTTATTAGTGAGTTCAGAAGAAGTTCTGTATAAGAAGGGAGCTTCTCAACGCTTCTCTTTTATTTTATTAACAAAAGGAAATTCTCTCTTCCAAGCTTCCGTATGCAGATATCATTAATGAGGGCGGGTTCGAGAAGAAGATAATGGCCTACATCATTCCTAATGAGCCCAAATTGAAATTCGAGGTCGGGTGCGAAAGTGCGCATAATGAAGTTTGGGAGTTGTGTAAACGGTGCTGGACAGAGGACTGGAAAGTTCGGCCAGAGATGAAGGACGTATTGTGGGACTTAGTTAAAGCGAAGTCCCGCCTTGGGCTTGGTTCTGCTCTTCCGAATATCCCAAGATTTGTTTCATCTTCATCTCCCAGTCCAGCTGTATGATTTCAACTTCGGGCTTTTGGCTACTAAAATTACTGCCAACGAGAGATACTTTTCGTATTTAAGTACTCGTAAGAGCTTGTTCGCTTGATATGATACCATACAATATTTTGGCGCTTCTTCGGCGCTTGTCACAAATTATTTATTTCAATAACTCTTCCCCGTGACCCAGCGGCCAAGTCCCAAAACGTGACAGAGGGTAAGTATGTTGTTGTTGTTGTTGGCGCTGTCGTTGTAGTAAAAACTTGAATTCCTCACGGTACAGTGTACAAAAGGCAGCAGAGCAGTAAAATCAGGTAGAACAACTTTGAGTGTTTCGTGCAAGTTTCCCGTGTACTGATGTTTGGAGCGCGAGATATCCGTGACCTTCTAAAGATCGAATCAAGCTTAACGAATACAGCGAAAAGCGCGATGAAGGCCTTTTCTTTTTTTCTCTACACCCTCCGAAACGGCACTGACATGCAGAGCAGCTCACCTAATACAGTCACAGAATGCTTTACACACCGCAATACGGCGACGAGACTCTCCCGAACCTGCTCTAAGACATAATTTAGTTCATCAGAGAACACAATGAATTGAATCTTATCAGTCCTCACTTCGAATGGGGTATTCCCTACATAATCTCCCAATTCTGCTTAAGCTTTCCGCGTGTATGGACAGTATGGTGCGATCTACATATTGCAGTACGTACCGCCCTCCTACCGGACCCATCCTCGTGAAGGAGGAGGGTATGCATGTCGAGTAAAACATCCTCCGATCACCAGCATTATTAGTTCCTAGCAAACACACGCTTCATAAGTGGTGATGAGTTGGCCGAAAAGATACTAGTAACACGCTGCAAGTCGACAAATTACAGTGTTTTGAAATAAACACGAGAAAGTGAGACAAACAATTCACGAGTCTATTGATGGTACTTTAAAGAAAAGAGGTTTGGGTTGGCTTTCTCGGCTTGAAAACTGTATGGTCAGAAAGCAAGGAAACGAACTTGAATTGAATTATGGAGCCGCCTTTACGAAACTAACGAAGCATGATGCATGTGTGTGTGAGAGAGACAGAGAAAAACGATAGACATGGTTTGAGAAGGGAAGACTACTTGATCAGCGCTAATCTAACTTGAATACATATATTATGATGATATAGCCTAAGAGGAATATACCTCAGGTTGTACCGGTATACATACTTCCAATCCGTGATTGCAAAGTTGAATGTGGCGGGTCCAGTATTAGAATAATATTAATGTCAAGAAGCGTCCTACGCCTTCACCCCAACCGCATGTCCGCGGAGCTGTCGTGCTTCTGAGCCGCTCGATACTGTACGCACCACTAGAAAGGCTTGAGTCGAGCTGCTTCTGTAAAATTTACCGCTGCGAGTGGTTGGTTCCCTGATGATTCGGAAATAAATCATTCAAGCTCCGTGTTGCGGAAGCGCCTGGACACGAAGATTCAGAAGAAGCACGGATGTGATATCCTCCTGAGCAGTGAATCACTGAATGAGAGCACGATACGCCAGCATGAACTGAAGCTGATGTGACGATGTCTAATAATAGTATTCCGGCGCAATACCGGCCGGGGAATAGTACCCGGCAAGTGGTTCGATTCGGACACGTGTTCGACGTTCGATGTGTTGCGCCCAAACGGTTACTGCCACGACGACCCGCTCAATCGATCTCAGTGTTGGAGTACTCAGTCTCAGACAGTCTGGTACGCGTGAATATATGTTAACTGAGCACAGTACTAGTCACATTTCTTAAGGCTATCGTTCCTCCAGGCCTTTCTTCGTAATTTCCATCATGGTCGCACGAATCGCACGAAGCTCAGGCTCTTTCAACGCCCATGACACCCTTGAGTTTATCCTAGGCCACCTCTCGGTTTTATGCTGCAATAAGCGCTCATTAATCCTGACGTTTTGCGTAGTTCGACAAAGTACAGGTATTGCAATCTGCGTGGTCGCATACGGAACACTCTTAGCTTCAAGAAATCCATAATTGTCACGTATACATATGAGTGCAAGTGGTAAGTCTTCTACTCTCTCTCACATTCTTAATGTGCGGTGGCTCACAAGACAAGAGCAAAAGATCCGGTGAAGTCGGTTTCTTCTTCCATCTATTGATTCAGAGACGCAAGAAGATACGGTTCACTCGATGTCACGTTCACAGCTTTGGGTCAGACATCCGACTCTTCCGTGCGAGTGCCAGGGAAAAGGTTCGTCGCTTGTACATCTTCTCTTGCATAGATCAGTCTTTTCTTTACCAAGATCCCGGCCTTCATCTCTGAGCCAAACTATTGTCTCGTGAAGTAACTTCGTTCATCAAACCCTTCTTTCTATCCTGTGCAATAGCATTCATGTCTATCTGGGTACACGCTGCATCAACTCTCCGCGAGCATCCGTCTCACTTTGGCATTACTTCCGGTGTAGGTCTTAAAGGTCTGGCGTCTTTCTACCACCTCCCCCGCTGCATGATCCTTGCTTACCGTGCAAATTTTCGTTTTTGTCTCCCCAATGTCCACCAGCATTGATAAACGCAATCAGTCTGCTGAGAATCGGTGTGTTGCATAACGCCTTTTTTACTCGTCCGATAGTGATAAGGCAACGAATAGGGACGCCCATCCTAGTATCAAGCGAGATGTCGCCGAAATCGCGTGCGATATTCATTTCCTTCGACTCCATAAATCATCAATTGTCGAACGACACGCTGCGCGTCTTGCTGGATATCCTCTCAAAACGTCAGATGAAGTCGATTTAAAAAACTATTGCGAGGAACTAGTGGAGCAGACGAAGTCAGTGTTTCACGAAAAACTATGTCTCCGATTACCTCAATCTGATTTTGGATGTTCCAGAGTCAACAACAATCAGATTGCGGCGTTGAAAGCGATCTGTGTCTTATCCGTTGAAGATCCTTACAGTCACGAAGCCTTGGGGCAGTGCTTGAAGTCAAGTACCCACTTTCAGTCGTTGGCCGATAATGCTCCTAATGAGGAGGTTCTCAAATTAACGGGAGCTCTCGTTGCTGCTGAATGGAAGAACGTTCACGAACTGTGGCTAGACATACTCACATCGCCGATCAGTGCGACCATCGTTGAAAGCCTCCAAAACCCCGATGTTGTTATCAGCAAAGATTCCGATTACGGCAAGCTTGGCGAATTGGTGAAGATTTTAAGGTGTGTCATATCCAGAAACGACTCTTGCGCTTTTGCTCAATGAATTGACTTGTTTTCAGAAGTCAACCGAAAACTTCGCATTTGGCGGAAATCTATCTCGGAATCGCAGCGAAATTGGGAAAGGACGGTTCATCGAACAAGGACGTCAAGGCCATTGGAAAGTACCTACGAGAGGAGATGCGACCCGAAGAAGCCTCAGTAATGACGAATTTATGCCGCAAGATGCTTGAATTCGCGAGGTCAGTGTGATTATCTGGTTATGAGCGGAGAACCCGACCATTTTCTCTACAGTCATCCTTCCACAGCCGTTGTTGCAATGGAAGAGATTCAGTCAATCGTGGAGAATTCTCGGGCTCGCGAGATATTCCGGGAGTGTGAAAAACTTCAAAACGCGATAGCTGAACACTGTCGACCCAATGGATCGTCACGCCATGCAAAAAAGTCAAAAATCCCAAAGTTCATTGGGCAGACAATTCAATTCTTTCGGACGAGGAAGCCGTTCGAGCGCAACACGAAGGAGTTCACTGATGAAGAGCTTCGTACTTACGCGACGAATACCTTGTTTGCCATCAAAAATGACAGAATTCACGCCTTGTGGTCAGGGAACCTGAATTGGCAAGAGATTGAAACCCTCTTAAAAGAGTACCATGAGCTTCAAATCGAGGCTCAGCCCGTTTTTTCTGGAGGTGGCAAGCTCGAGAGCCGCGGAGACTCCTTAAGGTACTTTCATTTCAATGTAGACGCTTTGGCTGTGCTCGGATGGTTTCTAACTAATGACGAATCTCAGAAATCCGAAGGCAGTTTTCATCGGAGAACGATATCTCGACAACGCTGCAAAGCACGTTCTAGAGAATGAAATGAAGATCATTCGAGACTTTCTTGAGCAGAACAAACCAGGTATTTCCCTACTACTCGCTCTCGATCTGAGAATGACGCTTGTACAGAAGCGCAAAGACCAATTTTCCAGAATTCGTGCCAGGTACTCTTGAAGTGTGCGGCGTAAGTAAACCAGCGTTTACTCCGTCGGTAAACTATTGTTTATTGGCTTATCCTCAGGTGGGCGCCCTACGAAACAACAATCTTGGCTTCGAAACAAATTATTTTGCTGGCAGTCGATGAGGATTCTCATATGCGTGAGACGTTGAAAGAATACTACGAATTGGTAGGCGGCCTTGAAGAGAGGAAGGAACCCGAAAGCTCTAAATGGGCGTTGAGGGCTCTAGCTGCCATAACTGGGACAGAAATCCACGAGCTCTGGTCGACGCTACTCACAAACCCTTTGAACGTCCACGAATTGCAACATCTATTGGATAGAAGTGTCTACTACGAAAAGGGTCGACTTATGGATCTTATGAAGAAGCCAAGGTATGGTAACTCAGTGGGAAAAGTCGAAACCTAATTTACTGACACATCGTTCTCTTGCGCAAGTCGAGATGACTTGAGCTCATCATACGTCGCATACCAATACCTTGAACGTGCTGTCGAAGCTGCGGAAGAAAATTTGACGGAGGTTTCTCCCGATTCAGAAGGGGTTGGGTGCGAAGAATGCAAGGCTAAAATGAACCAGAACAACGCAGAGTCACAACCGACGGGAACCAATTCAAAACCGACGGAAAGCGAAGGAAAAATTTCATGGGCGCTTCTCCGATACGTTTTGGATTCAGCTCCAGAGGGCTCTCTCAGCGACCTGTCGACCAAAGGCATTTTGGAAGGCACTTCAAAAGAAATTGCAAAAGGCGGTTTTGGGACATTGTACAAAGACAACAACGTTCGGATTAAAGGCAAGGTTATAGCCGTCAAGAAACTTGAATTTACCACAGAATCTTTGGCCTTTGTTGTCAAGGTGAGCATCGCTTTGAGACTTGAATATTCAGAAGTGGCTCACTGTTTATTGCGGTATAGAATTTTGCAAGGGAGTTACGCGTTTCTGCTCGACTCGACCATCCAAATGTATTACACTTTCTTGGATACGTGTTGAATCAAGACAAAGGAGGCGACTATAAGTTCTATCTCGTCGCGGAGCTCGAAAAAGGATCTTTGCGCGATCGCCTGGACCGCGTTAAAATCAACGGCGATCCGCCGGCAACACCATCCGAGTCACTAGCTATGGTACACTTCTATCACTCATCCAAAACTCTGGACTAAAGTTTTCCTTAAGATCCTGAGCATCGCGAAGGGCGTCGGCTATCTTCATGATAAAGATATCGTGCACGCAGATCTCAAAGCGGTGAGATATTGTTACATATTGATCATCATTTTCGATTGAAAATGGTTCAGGCGAACGTGCTTGTAGCCGGTTCAGGCGAACTTGTAATCGCAGACTTCGGGTTAGCAAGAATGGCACAGTCTGTGTGGTCGAAAGGTTATTATAGTACTGTGGTACAGCGAGATAGCTTGCGCTGGGTCTCATACGAATATTTCCACCTTGGGGATTCAGACATTTTTCGTCCTGACCAAAAGACGGACGTTTGGGCGTTCGGGATGACTCTGCTGGTCCGTTGATTTTTTACATTGAGTGAGAAGTTGAACGCACTCATTTTCGATTAGGAAATCCTCACTCTGAAGGTCCCGTATGCCCATATTATCAGCGATGGCCCTGTGTCGAAAGCAATCTTGGAAGGAAAACCACCAGTGGAAAGTTTTCCGGTTTTTGTGGGATCAGGCGACGAACCCGAGAAGAAAATCTGGGAGCTTTGCAAGAAATGTTGGTCCCAGGAAAAGAAAGACCGACCATCAATGGACGATGTTCTCCGCGATACTATCAAGTTAAAGTATCGTCTGGGAGCATGGCTAAAGTAACCCGTGATCCAGCGATTCTGTAAGGGCACTCAAATTTATTGGCGACCATGCTCATGTTTGAAGAGCACTTCAAGTTATTGTGATAGTCGAGTACTGACATTGTCTAAGTGAATACAAAAGACGGAACACTCGTGAACTTCTTCATTGATTACCGCCCAAAGAAGTGACAGTACACGATGGCTCTTGCATTCCTTTCAATCATCATATTTGTGTATGTACATATAGTGACTAAATATGAACATCGCGATGGAGATTTGTCTCTAGCATGCGGAGAGCTGGTACTACGATCGGAGCAAAAAGTAGAAAGGCATCTCCGAGTCCACTGATAGGAGGTCAAAGAGAGAGCGCCTCATCGATACTGGCTCATTGGCGCTGATCATGCCCCCTGGTCCAACACCCGAGGCATACCAACCACATAAAGCGCTTCAGGTTTGCATCCTGGTCGACTCTGTCAATTGTCGGTGCACGGGAAAGCTTTCCCCTAACTATTTCCGTGATCACTCGACTGTCGCTTCTAATGTACGCGAAGGGTATCTCGCCTGTCAGAAGTTCCTGAGCATAAAAGATGAGCGGGAGGGATGGTCACGGTTTGTGTCACTTTCATCGTCCCAACAATGTCGTTCCAAAGGCCCAAACGCCCGTCTGGCATTCAGGTGAAAGTCCTCCTTGTCATCGTGGACAAAATATTCGTACGCCAGCCAACGGATGCTCCCTCTGTAAGTCTCTGTGCTGTAGAATTCTTTCGGAACGAATGACTCATTCATTCTCGATAGCCCAAAGTCTGCGAGCAATGGAACGTTAGAAGGGGTGAGTAAAACGTTGTCCTGAGACCCATAAATTGAAATATGTAGTCATGTATGACGGATATATGCACTCACAGCCTTGATATCGCCTCATTCTCGTGTAAGTAGCGAAGTCCTTATGCGATGCCCAAAGGCTATATATAATATTAAACGACCGGTTCCGTTGGTGATGTATGAAATGTACGCACAATGTCGATTCGTTCAGGCATTGAAAATTTGACCATGCAGTGACGCAAAGACCCTCTCTACATATATTCCGATACGATGTAGTATTCATCACCCTCTCTCGATACATACCCAAGAGGTGTTAAGATATTCGGATGTTTGAGACGAGATGAAACGCGAAGTTCCTTGGCGAAATTCTGAACAACAGTCGGTGAAGTGCGACAAATATTATGATGATGAAAGTATACAGTACCTTGACACCGTCCAATCCCTCACGGTGTAAACGAAAGAGCTTGATCACAACGTTGCTATCAGAGAATGGCATTAGTAGAGGTCAGGTCTGACCACACCGATTATTGCTCTCTAGAGGAGCGCCGATTATGAGTGTGCTCCCCCAAGAATCAACACGCACAAAATCAGCCATAATCGATAATCGACCTCATAAGCGGCTCCCGAGCCGCTTATGAGGTGATAATCGGAGGGCCGATTCTCGTGCAATTGTGCACCCGATTACCCTCCCACTTACTCGAGAATCGAGACACATAATCGGGGCGGATTTCTGAGGTCTAACCTCTACCATTGAACCCGACTGAAACCCCACCTTTGCCATTTATTCGATCTTTGCTTGTATCCACATGTACGATGCCGGTCAGATCTTTTGATGAGCCTTCCGGCGCGGATTCCAACACATATTTGAGTAATTCTCTTGAAGTCTTCCGCTTGCGTTGCACTTCTTCTGTATAAGAACCACCACCGTCATCAGCGACGTTCGCCTGAGCCGAAATAGAGATAATCGATGAGAGTGTGTCCAAAAGACGTCCTGTCCGTCTTTCATGGTTAATACTGAAGCTTGTGGCTCGCGACGTGGCTTGGACGAGGGGAGCCCGAGGATGCGTTTGGAGCATCTGTTAAACGCTTCTCGAATCCAGAAAGCTCGATTTTGGTCAGCTTCATTCCTTTTTCAAGATACCGTGACGCAAGATATGGCGATCGAGAGTTTCTGACAATTCAAAGTATCAGCAAGAAAATGCATTGTGCGTTGTGAGAGATATACTTGAGGGTCTCTGCAAGTTCCACGAGCTGGTCGTCCGTATCCAGAATAATACCACCTGCTAACGCTCGTAAGGTGTCAATATTCGCAGGATTCGCAATAAATTTCTACCACAAATCATGTACGTGGTCGTCTTCGATCGCGCAGAGAGCCTGCGAGGCATTCATTAATCACGGGACGCGGTGGATTTTTCTAACGTTCCTTTTTTAATGTATTTCGAAGTGTAACGACAATTACGACATAGACACTCACGTCATCTGTGTTCCAAAAAGTTCAACGCCGATGGTCGTTGGCAGAGCCAAGTTTAGTACCAATTTGACAAATAACAACGCTCCGTTCGCAAAACGGGACGTCTAAGTTTCCAACAGTTAGTCATGCATCCAAATCGCCGAGGCAATGATACTCTCACCAGAAGTTAATCTATGCGTTCGCAAGATGGCCGCGAAGAGCGAAACATTGAGCACATAATGAAACGAACGGGTCAACACTCCTCACACTCACGTCTTACAGAAACCTTGCCCTAACCTCGACTTGAAGGGTACCCGTGTTGTGAAAGCAATCTCCACATTGGCAACAAGGAGACGGAGAAGCTGCCGGCCTCTCAGGAGTCAGGACGTTGCCCTTCCCGAATCTCAAGAGATACGAGAGTCCGAGTAGTGAAGATAACGGATCAGGTTTCGAACCGAGCATAGGTTTTTGTAGATGGCATTTCCCATGCATAATGAGCTATTATACTTATCATAACCTCATTTGGGTGCGTACCAGTGGTTTTGTAGACCTATATGCCCATGCCTAATGGCCGATTATGCATAGCGAGCGTAATGCTTCATGACAGGTTCGACTGTACCCTCGAGTTACACGTCAGGAATCCATGAGATAGAGTTCTGGCTCCGAGATCGTTACTATTCTTGAGCATACCTGATTGACTGAACTCACTAGACTGCGAGGTTCGCAATATACGCCACAATTTTTGTTGCTGGAAAAGAGCGACTAGGGCGTGACAGATAGTCATCCTGCAGAAGCGTGAAAGCCTGATGGACAAATCACTTCAGTAGCTGCACAAGAAGAAGCACAGTTAGACTTGGATTAAACGTACATCGGTTTCCCAGTTTTGGAATGGCAATCCAAAGCATGGATCAAGTCCTCGAGACCCGCTTCAAACATGATGAACATCGATGAACCACATTGATTCTCCGGCGGACTGGTGGCCAACTTTGATTTTGCTTGAAAGTTTAGAAAGGATCCGGTCTGTAATCGCCAAAATGGACCCGGCATCGATGTTGCGTTTACAAGTTTAGGGTAGGAGAAAAAGGATTGCAGCTGTAATGGAGTAAGTCGGATGAAGGTGCGCGTCACTCGTCGATGGCCGTCGTGTGCAAGACTTGCAAGTCGCCTACTAGTAGCCGTTGGCGTCGCGATGATCATGATGGCATCGAGTCAACCGTCGACGGACACGCGTCTCTCGAGTTGGCTCCGACGATTTACCTACCGTGACCCCAGACCAACCTTAGATCACTTTCACGGAAACGCCTCTCTTTCAAATTACTGTAACGCGAGATCGTTGACATCCATCGACGTTTCTCTGAGGATGCCCGCTCATATGCAGCCATGTCGTTCCATGATGTTCGCCCACGAGTAGCCCCTATCCACGACTTCCTGACGGTCTGCTGTGTATAAGAACGAGGCGCACCACTCGAATCCATCCACCCCTACCCGACGCCCCCTGAATCAAGAGATGTCGTCCTCTTTGAAAGTTGGGAAAGCGATGGACGAGACGACGGCGGGACCTTCGAACGATGCCGACATGGGGCGGGGCGCGAAGGTGGGCGCGAAGGATTTGTCGAAGGCATCGTCCAAACGCAGAGGAATGGGATGTGTATTCAGAGGGAAGGCGTGCAACGAGCGGTTGAGCCTCGAAGAATCGTTGAAGATGGTGGTGACGAAGTCGGAGTCGCCTCCGTCAGGTGCGTTCCTTTTTGCTCTGCTGACCTGGTAATTGAAACTCGGACTGATGTGCGCTTCCAATTTTTTGACCAGTGCTAGTAAACGAAACGAGCTTAGCCCTCAGCTTGGAGTACTTTTCGGCTATCGCATCTCTGTCCCGCTGGGACGGTGGATAAGGTAAATACAAAAATTTGCATCAATTTAAATTGAATTACTGGAGGGAGTATTATACATGTACTGTAGTTATTCGCGAAAGAACATCTAGGTGCGTTCTTTCCTACAAACAATCCGCTTGTTCATCCTAACTCTTTGCATGTAGGAAACTACGTGATCGTCCGCTCGTCTGAAGAGAGGTCTTCGAAACGATGTCAATTTACGCTCGTATTGGCATGCATCTTTTACTTCTATGGTCCCCTTCAAGTTCGTATGGCCACCCTCCGCTATTTTTTTCGATTTCTTTAAGTTACTAATATCTTGTTCTACATCAAATCAGACTTTTGCGGTGGAAGATGCTTAAATTTTTGCTCAAAACGGAGTCAATGTTTCGACGGAGGGCAGCGTCACGGCTGCGAGCTTTTCAGCTCCTGCGGAGTCGTGCTCTTCGTGAGGGTCAACCGTCAGGACCTTTACTGCAGAAAGATCTCGAAGGAAAAGCATCATCGCGGACAATTGCCACTCGCCGGTGTCGTCAGGATCTTTCAAGTGTTTCCCGAGAGACAGCTTGAAGCTGCTTTCGGTCAGGCGAGCAGCAACGTCCGAGCGAAGCCGGGGATGATGTTCTTGGCTTTTAAGACTCGGAGAGCGGGGAGGTCACAGCTCCAAAAGCATTGGAGATACAATTCGTTTGGGTCTTCCGCTTGGCCGTCAAACGCTGAATCTCGATGGTCTACGTGGAGCTCTCGAAGTGACGGGAGCGATAGTTCGTTGAACTATGTGTTCATACTCTCGACGGCAATGAAGTCGTATTCGAGGTTGTACATTAAATGTAATGACGCGATCCGAGAGGACAGCGATGTTGCAATGGATGAAAAGAAGACAACATACTTGTTCGCTGCTTCCTCTTGTTAGCGCCGTACATTCTAAAGCTCATCACTCTAAATCACCAGTAAGCCTCGAATGTCGAGTGCTGTTTAGGGCCGGCTTCATGTGGTCCTTCATGCACGGTGCACCTCTGCGATCATTGTGATTGACAATACCGCCATGAAACGCTCATGTATTCACCCTCTTGCTGTCGGACTGGATCTCTGAACATGGACGCCGATAAGCTACGCTGCAGTAAAGGGGAGACTCAGACGCCAAAGCCGCACGACTTACTCTGGTTTCCGGACGGAAATGTCGTTCTGGCGACAGATCTATACCTCTTCAAAGTCCACAAAAGCCTTCTGTCCTTACACTCCTCCGTCTTTAAGGACATGTTTGAACTTTCGAACGTCGGACACTCGGCCGCTGGAGAAAGCGCTGGCGAAAAATTGCAGGATTCGTATGATGGATTGCCATTGATCACTTTGGTTGGGGATAAGGGAGAGGATGTCGTTCATCTGTTGCGGGCAGTTTTTGAGATACGGTGCGTTGCTTACCTTTTCTTGCAATGCTGGCCCCTCTAATAAATAGATTCTTGAAGCTACTATGATTACCACAGCGATGAAACGACTCTCGAATCCGTCATTGCACTATTACTCCTGAGCACGAAATACGACTTCAAGGACATTCGCACAAACGTCATACTCCAGATATCAAGGCAATACCCAACGGCCCTCAAGGATTTTGATCTAGTGGATGATGATAAGACGTTGCTATTTGGCGAACTTCGTGAAGATTGTCGCTTCGCTTTGTTGGGTGCCGCCTACAGGGCCAACGCTCATGTTTTGTTACCGACCCTTTACTTCGCGTGCTCGAAAACGTCCATACAACATATCATTGAAGAGAGTACACGAAGGGGCGTGCCGGCCGAATGTCTTTACGCTCTTCTAGAAGGAAGAGAAAGGCTCCTTCTCAACTTCTACAAACAAGCAGCGAGTACGGAGAGGATTGTGGAATCTGCAATGACTCACTTAACATGTATTGGAGGCGATAACGGAAGCTTGTCGTGCCTTAGGGATCTGTTATTGAGTGGCGTAGATTTTGGGCAAATGTCCACCGACGTGAATCTGCACTTCGCGCGAAGAAGTCCCGAATTATTTGGCTTTTTCAATCAAGCCTGCGAAACGTGCAAGACGTTCATGGAAGGCAGGGTTACTTGGAAGCGAAACGACGTATGGGACAAACTTCCATCGAATTTTGGATGCCTCAATTGGGACGTCATTCAGGAGCAACTTGAAGAGATGGCTAAACTTTAGGAGCCTGAAAGGGTAGGCATGGTCAGCGCCAGACGTTCTTCCGCACCCAAATGCTGATTTATTCCTTCAAGCACAGAGACGATACCTTTAACTCTATGTATAAGATGAGCAATTCTTTCTGTAAACTGCTTATAACTGCAGAGTGCGCAAACTGGCGAATCTGTTTATCGAGATCAATCTTCAACTCGAGAAGTACACTAATACTGTCTTTTACTTAGACGGTGGTATGTTATGAAATATTCGCTCAGTCTATCTTCAGTGTTTCTCATTTTATCTGAACGAGCTTCATCCGAATTTGCCGTAAGGCATGAGTTTTCCTTCAGGATTACAGTACCAGGAGTCTTCTGTGCGCATGATTTTCTATATACCACTTACATAGATACTTAGCAAGGACTGGGAGAATTGCGAGGTATTGCCTACTCCTTTTGACTATTTGAACAAATCTCAATGTCCTCTCAGGTCGAACTCAAGGAATTCCGATTTGCGTAAGAAAATCGGTTATAATCCGCCGCTGCAGTATGAGACGGATTGCTTCCACTATCCACGAATGGAAATTAATTTGATCGCCAATCATGAACTGTGTGTTCCGAGGTCAGCCGATCAAGGGTGTTCGGTTATCTCCGGAACTCATTTTCGGTCCGGAAATTCTCAGTAACGGGTTCTCTCTCGCACCAACTTGAAAGTATACATGTACTTGAAATAGAATTCCAAGGGACATATGCTACTTTGTTACATCCTTACCAGTCATTATCGCCTTGGTAGCTCCCGAGCAATGAAGGGGGGCGAGCGAGCGCAGCGAGCGAGGCCGACTTCTTTGCGAGGTCAAATTCCGTTGGCTTACATGGCGCCGCCGCTAGATTTCTTCGAAGTCTATTCATGATGACTCTTTCATCCTCAGAACAAAGAAAATAACAAATCGGACTCGCCATGCGAAGCTTTGGCCCACTTTCGGCTGGTAACATGAGGAAGGATTAAGGTTTGGAATTGCAAGGCGCGAAAAAAAATCGGCTTTTGCCGAAGAGTATATGGCCTGCGCCCAAACCAGCGCCTTGCCTCTTGCTCTCAAACTACACTGTTCAACATGGACGTCGACGAGCAGCATGAAGAGCCAACGCGCGCACCAGAGCCGCACGATATTATCTGGTTCTCTGACGGAAACGTCGTTATAAAGACCGATGCATATCTCTTCAAAGTTCACAAGGGCGTTCTTTCGATGCACTCCACCGTTTTCAAGGACATGTTCGAACTTCCGAACGTCGGGAATCCTGTTGACGAGGATATCACTGGTGAAAAAACCCAAGACCTATACGATGGACTGCCAGTGGTCGCTTTGATGGGTGATGAAGGAGAGCATGTCGTGCATCTTCTGCGAGCGATCTATGAGCTTCGGTGCGTTTCAGACTCTTCCTACTTTGATGACGTTGGTGTTTCTCATGGAATTATTCTTGAAGCTATCATGATTTTAATAGTGACGAGGCAGCTCTCGGCACCATCGTCGCTCTTCTAACTCTGGGTACAAAATACGGTTTCGAGGAAATACGGGCGAACGTCATTACCCAGATATCCAGGCAATTCCCAAACTCGCTTTCCGAGTATGACTCCAAAGACTTCGATTGGTATTACGATATTTTTGGAGACGATCACTTCGATAGTCGGTTTGAGCTTTTGAGAGTCGCTTACAAAACCGACGCTCAAGCGCTGTTGCCCACCCTTTACTTCGCGTGCTCGACTTACGAAGTCCAATATATTGTCGAAGTACTTCGCCACAACTTTTCTTCGGGATGCACAGAGACTCTGGTTACAGGGAGAGAAAAACTAATCCAAGCTATTAATGATCTTTCCTGGGACATCCCCGAATACGTTCGAGCAGGGATTGAAAACAGCAAATGCTCTGCGGAATCTCATTGCCTTGAGAAATACCGAAACGTTCGCCTGTCGACTTTAGGATGTGAAGTAGATTTAAGATGCACAAAGGGGAGTAAGGTGGTGGACGAAGAACTTGCTTCGATCTGTTCACGCTGCAGATCGTTCGTAGAACGAGCGATCGAGAAGAAACGCAAAATCGTATGGAAGAAGATCCCATCCTTTTTCAAGTGACCTTTCCGAAATGGTCATCATATTAAGAACTAATTAATTAAACGACTGCAGTGAGAAGGTAAGTTGCCAATCGTCCCTCGAGCCTACCTGCTTATACTATCAATGCAAGGTTTTCAATAATTGCCCTCCATCTCCACATCTCCACGGGTCTGCTACTAGTATTCAGGCTGTTCACGATTCTTCTTCCAATTTGTGAGAGGTACTTCCTGATCATTGAACTTCTCTGGGTCGTGGCCCCAAGAATCTACCCAATCGCTCATTGACTCTTCTTCTTCTTATTAATAACCTTTTGTTCCCTTTCCCCAATTGATAGTCTTACCAAGGTCAGGGGTCATCCACTGCGCATTGTAATATTACAGAATCTGCGAATGATTTCGAAGTATTTAGCTGGGTTTACAATTTGAAAATAGGTGTTACGGATTCCGGCTCAGGTTGAAAAGACAGAATTCGCGTACAAGTACTCCGAATGTATTGCATCAGCTTCGTATATACGAGAATAGACGCTGCACATGTAACGCAATGCTTCATTACATGTACATTGTAATGACTTATTCAAATTCTCCGAGCGAGTGAAGTGGCTGATTTCGAGGACAGACTCGGAATTTGCCGGTACTGTACATGTACGCGGCGGTCGCGTCGAACTTCGGTCGTCGTCGACGCGCGGCAATCAAACATGTACAGCGCACCACAACTTGAACAGTTTCGAATATCTTCACTCGTAAACCAGCAAATCTCTGATACTAAAATCTGCTTGTCTTAATCTGACAATTTGACTTGGTAGGAGACCGAACCTCGAAAGACGACGTATGTCCTCGTTGGACTCGGAGGCGACTCGAAGTGTTGCCCTTCTCCTTGACGCGCTGGAGTTGCTGAAACGATCGGGGTTCGACAATGAGGACAGATGGAAGATATGGTGTATGGACTGGCTGAGGTGCGAGGGTAATAACATGAACCATGATGAGCTAGAACTAATACCGTTTTACAGGACGTCAAGAAATCCGGACGCGAGCTTGGACACGAAAGTCCTAGTTGCGAAGTCTTCTCTGAGTCGAATGAAAGCCATCGCAAAACTCCTGGGGTCCATATCGGCCTCTTTGGAAAGCTCCATCAATCATGTCGCGAAACGAAGTCGCAAAATCATTCAAACCTTTGGCTTCAACTCTCTACCGGACGACATAATCGCTCGCATCTTCGAGTTGTACCACGAAGAGTACAGGAATCTCGTTCACGAGGGCGACGCGAAAAATTGGGGTAGATCATTCCGTGCTGCGAACGTCCTGACACAAGTTAGCAAGCGTTTTCGTCTTGTCGCCCTCCATATTCCCGCTCTGTGGGACTGCGTCTCTGGCAAAACACGTCACGCCGAAGAGATGATCCCGGTCCTCAAAGCTCGTTGTCAGAACCCTACCATCTTTCTCGATTACGACTTCTTTGAAGATGCGAACGTTATGATTGGCGCCGAACTCCTTCGACTCGTACAACCGGCGAGCCAGTGGAGAGGATTGGGGATCTCTTATGGACGTATAGACGAGAGTCGAAAGCTTTTCGAAGACATCCACACCGTTTCCAACGGCAGGATGGACAACTTGCTTGATCTTCGAATAGCCAACGTAAGAGAACCAAGCGATGGAGATGAGGACGACAGCTCATCTACGAACCTTTTCATCAACGATGCCGTAATTCTGGCAGAATGGGCACTTCCGAAGTTGAAGTGGCTCACTTTATCGAATATCATTCCAACGTATATGGACTGTCCGAATCTCCAGGAGTGTCGCATCGAACTTGGGACAAACAAAGCAAAATGGGACCTCGGCTCTCTGAGAAAGTTCTTTGATTGTATCCCTCTCCTGGAGTCTCTGTCGTTTTCGCTCTCCAATAACATTCCGGATAGAGATGACGCAGATGATCAAATGCTCGAATTGTTCGAGCCTGTCCGTCTTATTCACCTAAGATCGCTGGAACTCTTCGTCACGGGAGAAACGGAGGGAGAGTTTTTGAAGGAGGTACTTGACCTATTGGACTTGAGCACCGTATCTTCCCTGAAAATTGCGCTATTATATGACGTCGACAATACGAAGGACCTGGGAGAATGCATGAATGACTGGTTCTTTGGCATACGTAGAACCAACGGAGGCGGCAAACATGTTTTCCCCAACGTTACGGACTTCCACCTATCTCTTCGTCAAGAATACAGAGAATCCATGCTTCTCTACAGCGATATGATGCTATCCGTCCCTCAGGCACGCAATGTAGTGCTGAACCTACCTGGATTCAGCGACCCATCATTCGTGCTGGTCTTCAAGTATTTCAAGGAGCTGCGTTCCATCCGCCTGGATGATTGCAACTCGTTTCGCGGCTGGAGCTTAGCGAGTGATCTTGAGCGCGTCGATCAGCAAAAGCTCGATCAACTCGAAAGGTTCGAGATCGAAGGAGGCGCGAACCTGTTGGAACAAAGGAATCGGATCGAAAGATGTTTGGGAAGCAAGCTCATTTGGAGGGCGTGACTTAAGGTCCGAAATTTATCTGGGTTCGTGGAGGTCAGGAGATGGTTAGACGGACTGTGTACCAACTCGTGAGTGAAACAAACGTTCTTCTTTCGAGATACTCTCGTTATTTAGTCAATTGCTTTCCAGTGGACCATCCTCATCCGTGGAGTTCTCGTCGTCGTCGCGCATCCGATCTTGGCGCAGTACAGGCCAAATGGATGTATTCTGAGCATGTGCGCTTTGATGACATACATGTTGTGCAGGCTTCAGGGATTCAAGGCGGCCTGGCGATATTGCGCCTCCTTCGCAGAATTTGCGCTCGAGCAGCGAGAACAAGGTCAAGCTATGCATCGAAAAAGACCACTATACAGTACCTCAAGCTCCATCGCCTTCGTCTCATTCAGTCAAACGGGGCATACATGTATGTGTCATGATGTAGTCTTTTTTGTTACTCTCAAGGAATCGCGTCGCTCGCTCAGATCGTCACAATTAAAAACTTGATAGATCTGGGTCGTCTCAACGAAACCCGGCCAAGTGGCGAGTTGGAAGAGAGCTGATTCCATCTGGTGGTTGGTGTTTGCTGGAATCAGTGAGATGCAAGATCATTTATAGATGATAATGACTTTGTTCGATGATGAAGTCCAGATGCATGATCATGATGCAGAACTCGATAGAAACCTCGTTAACCGGCCCTAGAGATGAGGGCGTTGTCGAATCCAAGTGGCCGGCCCTGAACTTGTCGAGACCCACGAATACCGATCTTCAACTTCGACTAGGAGTGATTGAACACAAGAGAACAAGACGAGCAACATGACATTGTTATGCTACATCAAGATACTCGGTAATTCGATATCAGTATTCCAAACTCCAAAGGTCACTATAATTTTAGAACAAGAACAAGATCCTAGCAGATGTTACACGCGAACCTATTTCAACAAACATTACGTGTAATGCGGGACGAGAAAACACAAACAAGGTATCAGCCAACGAAGAGCATCAGCGTACGAAGCTCAAAGGTATCAGTCAAAAGAAGGACAAAAGTAGTTGGAAACGACGAAGAGCATATATCAAATCACTCATGAAATGTTCGGTGACGAGCTGAGACGCCTAGTAGCGGTTGCGACGGAAGGGCCAGAAACCACCCTTGGTCGAGGTGGACGCCGCTCCATCATAACGACTGCTGCGCCTGCGGCGAAAGCAGACGGTCATACCTGCGAGCAGGAGCAGGATGATCGACGCAAAGGTCATCCAGAAGCCTAAACAACAAATTCAGAATGTCAGTCAGGCACATTACGAAGAAGACTTCAATTAATCTCCCAACCCTTCCCCGGAAATGAAAGGAGAGAAGAAAGAAATGACGATGATGACTTACCAGGTGCAGTGACGGTATGGCCCGAGAGGTCGTTCATGGTGTTCCTGACGCTGACCAGAAGTCCGATGTCGATTCCGAACGCGATGAGCGTAATGAACGCGGCGATGAAGCAGAGAAGAGAGGAGACGAGCATCAGGGTCAAATGATTGGAGATCGCGAACAAGAGAGCGAAGAGCGTCACGATTGCAGCTATACAATTTTTGAACAAAGTCTCAATACTGAAAATTTCTGTGACATTTGGAATGAAGAAAGCGCACCTGCGACATGAGCCGGAAGACCACGAGTCGAGCCGGAACCGACGGCCTTGACAGTCCCAGTGCTACTGAGGAAAATTGCCTTGTATGCGTGACCTGAGAGAAAAACGCGAATGCAACGTGTTAGCGCCAACTTTCTATAAATTTAGTGTAAAGCGACGTCATCGCAAAAATGAGGGTGACGAAAGGAGATGAAATCTTCGAGAATACGTCTTCATGACGCGGAGACGTTTGAAGTCGTATCGTAGGATATGAGAATGAACGGTAAATGGGAATGGGAAACGGGGAGGTACAGCCGTGAGGGAAGAGGGGAAGCCAGAGACGTACCGGCGTGAACGCAATCCCTTGTCCCATCGCTGGCGAGGTTCACACAATATCCCCTGAACAAGAGTCGTCAGTGGATCGCAGTCAGAATCAATGGAGACCATCAAACGCACCATATACCCAACTGTTCGTGCGAGGAATTCGAATCAGTTTTGAACTCTTCTTTGACACGAACAAAACGACCGGTGACTCACGCGAAGCTGGTTGATCGTATCGGAAGTGGACGAACTGCCTGGCGCCGTCGCGAAGTGCGTGCGCACAATGTCGACCGCAGAGAAAGTGGGCAGCGAGATGGAGACGATGACGAGCAGGACGAATGCCGCGACGAGGAAGAAAATACCGACTCCCCAGTGAAGACGGGACATCTTGTCTTGATGAAGAGCGCTTTAGATCCGCGAGGAAATGAGTTCGTCGCTATGGAAAGTTGGGTCGCCTGGCACGGGAGGCAGAAGGGAGATGGTGGTGGTTGGAGGTCAAGGAGCAAATTGGTCGAACGCGAAATGGGATCGTGCCTTTTTGACCTCTTGCCTTCTGGAGCCGAAAATGGCAGCGCCACTGGAAATGACCAGACGCGATCGACACGCTGACGATCTGGTGACGCATGACAGATGCGCAGCTACTCCGAATTTCCATTTCCTGTAATTAAGCATCGCGTTACATGTGCAACGTCTATTCTCGAATATATAGAGTAAATGGGATAGAATGGTATGTTTACATGTAAAAAGAGTAGACTGCATCAGTTCTTGTTCAACTTTCGCTGGTTTTTTCACCCGGACAAACAAACGGAAGGGAAGGCTCTGGGATTACTGGTCCCGCGACCGGCCCTGAACTCAGTCCTTTGAACCCGACGCACTGGCACCCGACTTGCTTTCTACCTTTCTCCACCATCTGAACTTCGAGCTCGCAATTCTTGACTCAACTACTTGAACTTATCTTGGTTATGCAGATCAGTGATCATCCTTCCGGAATGTCTCTTGCTTTCGAAGCAGACTCGCCGACGTTGGCGTGGCTCGAAAGGTTTGCCTCAAAACGCGATCACGACCACACGGCACAAGAGCATCTAAAGTTCATATTTCCTTGGTTATGGAACTCGTAAGTCTTTCACCAATTTCTTCTTTTTACGAAGTACTTGACGTGCGCTCAGGAGTTGGGGCGAAACCGTTTCTCTTGACGTTGAAGGGGTGAAAGAACTGAAAGACGCCATCGGACAATGCGAACGAATCACCAAGTCGCTCGAGTCGTTTCTTGTTTGCTCAAAGGACCGTCTTTGCCGATTGAAGAACAGCCTTGAGACTGTGGTTGCGAAGACGTACTTCTCTATTCTGTCGGACGATATCTTGGCCATCATATTCGAGTTCGCATCTTTCGGCGAACCGAACGGAAAGCCCGACTACCGCACACCTTCATATATCTCTCGCGTCTCGCGCAGATTTCGAACTATCGCCTTGAGGCTTCCCCGTCTCTGGAGATTCATAGACAGTGGGTCACAGTCTTTGGAATTCGTGCAGGAACTCGCCTCAAGGCGCGCGAACTCGGGACCGATCTTCGAGGTCCGCATGCGACGTTCTCCAAAACTCAACGATTTGATCACTAGGTGGAATTATATTAAAATAAAACACGCACAGGCAGAAGACCATGCTCGCTTTTTCGCGTGCGTCACATCATCGTTGGCTTCAAGGATCACCTCTCTGCGTTTCGAGTATGTTCTAGACCGTGACCACTGTGCCATGTCGTCCATGTATGATCATTTCCCGAAGATATCGCTCCCTGCCCTTCAAGAGCTCTGTATAGATCACGAGGATCAGGTTAACGACCCGGATGAACTGTATACCCAATTTTACCGAAACTGGGATCTGCCTGCCCTCAAAGTGCTCAAAGCACGTAATATTGTTCCTATACTTCGCACCGAAGTGCTCGCTCGCATTTATGAATGCACTCTGTCGATCGGAAGACATCCGGCGGATGAAGATACCGGTTACGAATGGGATTTAACGACAGTAATGGAGCTATTAGGCGGTCTCACGAGCGTGAAGGTCCTGACAGTCGATCTCCATGGCTGGCTCATCACCGCTCAACCGAATGAGCTTCCAACTGTTAATTTGCCAACGGTCACAACGCTCTCGACTTCTTTCGTGGGCGTCGAATTCGAGTCTGCAAAGGAATTCCGTCGCGCCTTTAAGACCCCTAACAAGCAGTCATGGACCGTTGAAGTCGAAGACAATCCCGCTCAAGGGCCTTTGTGGACGCAACTGGACGACATATTCTTCTATGCGAGTCGCGATGTATTCAACTTTGAGGGGACAGTCCCCGAAGAAGACTTCGAGCACGAATTGGCGAGTCGATTAAGAGATGTCTCCGAAAATGAATCCTTGACGGACGTAAATCTCATTATTCATCGTAATTTCGGGAGGTCGGATTGTGGGGATACTAGTATCAGAAAGAACATCCCCATCGCGGTACCAAACCTCCAGAATTTGTCCGTCACCTATCCGGATGGCGAGCAAGGTTTCTTTGGCAAAGGGCACGACGGCGATGAGGATGAGGATGATGAGGAAGAAGAGTCGAAGTGCACAGTGCAGGTCCGGAAGGTCGAGCTGAAGAATTGTAAGGGGAAGGTGAAGGAACTCTTGGGCTCTTTGGAGAAGAAGTTCGTCCATGAATCGTTCAATGGATACTCGCGTCTCGTCTTGGATGGCAGCGATATTCAGACTTCTGAGAACTCGCGGAACAACGATGTCTCCGCTTCGGGCTGGTCTACCCTAGTACGGGACGCTAAGGTCATTCGAGACGATGAATGAACTTCCGCCAGTTCAGACGAATTTCTAAGAATGGGGATGTCGCATTCGGTAAAATACTAGTGACAACATCAAAGGCTCGGAGGTGCAATACATCAGTATAATGTTTCAGTAAATGTACAGTCAATCCGCAAGTGCCAGCAAGGCGAAAAGCAACGGAGAACCGCAATAAGATTAGACGCAAATAACAAGCTGCCGCGGCGAGTCAAAAAAAATACACAATGGGTTCCTCCTGGCGCGTCGCAGCTGACAAAAAAAAGGGAGAAGTGGAACGAACGTCAATAAGATAAGCAAATACAGTCGAGAATGAGCGGTGGAAAGCGTAGGTTCGCTGTAAATAAAAGAAGCCGACAGCCGAAGCTTAATGGCTCATGCGCCCTCGACTTGTTTCTTCGCACTCTTGCCCGACATGGTGAGGCTCTTGTGGATGAAGGGCATGACACCTCCACCTGCAATGGTGGCACGAACGAGCATGTCGAGCTCTTCGTCTCCACGGATGGCGAGCTGTAAGTGGCGCGGCGTGATACGTTTCACTCGCATGTCCTTCGATGCGTTGCCTGGAGTGATATGGAGCGGTTGGATAAGAAGTGGAAGGAAGGGAAGATAGAGGAATGAGTCAGTCAATGGGCTTGCCAGTGGTATAAGGATAGATCCGAGCTACGCACCAGCAAGTTCGAGCACCTCAGCCGTTAAGTACTCTAAGATAGCTGCGGTGTAGACAGCGGCCTTGGCTCCGATCCGGACATTGTGCTGCGTGCGCTGCTTCAGATAACGATGGATACGACCCACAGGGAACTGAAGTGTTGAATCCCATGTTCAAATAGGGGCGTCCAAGACAACCACGAAAATTTAGAGGAACAGCAACGCAGGTCAGATTCCCGCTGCAACTCGCAAGAATATCGTTCAACGCACCTGCAATCCAGCCTTCTGACTACGAGTCTGAGCTGCTGCTTTCGCTGCACCCGACTGATTTGCGGTCGCTGCATCTGAGGACCTCGACTTTCCTCCTGAAGCTTGTTTGGGTGGCATGTCTTCAAGCTGTTCGTTTGGTTCCTGAGTGCTTTACGGATCTCCGAGCGTCCTATTTATCTGCAAGCAGGTTCGCAGCAATATTCTCTGTCGTCAGAAGCAATCTGGGTGGCAAACACGGAGACCGCAACGATTAAAGTCAGTCATCGCCCGCAAACCACGAAACTCGTACGTGTCCACGCACCCAAATCTCAGCCAACTTCACCCACAACATGGAATTTCGATCTAAAACGTCGCCGACGTGTCGAGTCAGGCCTTACACGACGTGCGCGCAACAATTTGAATGATCGACGTACGAATGTGCTGGACGACGACGGCGTCGGGGAGGGCGGGGCGTCGGGAACGTGCGGTAGGGCGCGCTTTGACGGTGACTCTTTGTGGTTAAGTTGTTTGGCGTTGGCTTACGTGAGGTGGTTGTGCTCAGGGACCCAGCGGCACAAGCATGCGCAAACAACGCGCTACGCGTCATATTGAAGGGAAATCGTGATATTCCGTGATGTTCATGAAGGCCGTGAAAAAAATGCAAAGATACTACTAGAGACGCTATTGCTTCGAGACGAACTGACCGATGCGCTCCCCCGCTCGTACGAGCGTCTCTAGAACTCCCTCCGAGTTTTTGACCAAATCGTCATCCCAGCGAACATGCATCCCCGCGACGTCCGATCCAGGAAGGACGACGATTACAGTCGAGCCTCCGTATTGGAAGTAGCCTAGGCCGTCGCCCTTTGGGACAGTCTCCCCCACTTTCTTGTCCCAACCAACGCTCCCAACGAGAAGAGCTCCTACCGCGACGATAGCAACAGGAATCTTCACCTGCGATTTCGTATCATCGTTCGCACTCGAAGCCGTTGCCTCGTACGTCGCGATTTCTCGCACGTTACCCGAAAGTACGTCGAGTTTCTCGTTCACAGCCTGCGGGTTGACGGTATAGTATTCACCATCAATGTGCTTTATTCCCTGCAGCACGGCAAATACGGGAGAGTGGAATCTGTGATAATCCTGCGGTGCCAACCGGAAGATTGCCAGTGATGGGTGCTTTCCGAGTGAGCGCGACAATTTTCGGTCCTTCAAAAGAGAAGAGAGCGTAAAGTGCCTTCCCTTCACCCTATTTTTAAATCACGTTTAACATATGTATCTTGTGTAATTCATCGAAATTCGTACCATATTTTCCGCGCGAGAGACCAGTTCGGCCAGACTGTTAACCTGCAATCCGCACAAGAAACAATTACTGACGAATCGTCGGGAGACGCGGGTGGACGCGCATCAGGTCGTAGACGGCGGCTGAAGAATTGATTGAAAGTCTTCACATTCGTATTACTTCAGGATGTACTTCATAAGTAATGACTCGTTGAACAGACCTTGTAAGCCTTTAGATCTGGCTCGAGCAATTCCGCAACGTTGATGTTGTATGTTGTCACGAAAGCTGTGATTTGCGTTCTAACAACTTCAGGATCCGTTGAATCGTAAATTTTCCCCTCTGATATTAAAAGGGTCAATGCAAAATTACGCTATTTAATCTGAATCGGTACTGACGTCGTATGGATTCCGTCTTGAGCAGATTTCTGAGGGTCTTCCACCGTAATAGGCGAATCTGGTTTACGAAACGCGAAGGGTTAATGGATTTTCCGAATGCATAGGTATTGTTAGAGGATTCTTGCTCACCTGCAACGGGCCATAAAATAACAAATGCATGCCGATACGAGCGTAAATCGGCATCGTCTCGAAGATCTTCTCCCCCGTCGACCGCACGATCAAATAGTTTCCTATAGATAAAGATAAAGGGATGGGATCAGCGAGTCGTTCATATGCACAGTGAGCATCGAGCGAACCGAGATGTTCTTTCGCGAATAACTAGAGAATGAAATGTCCTCCAGTAATTCAACCAAAATTCTTGCAAAATCATGCTCACCTTATCCACCGTCCCAGCGGGGAAGAGGTGCGATAGCCACAAGTACTCCGAACTGAGAGCTAAGCTCGTCTCATTGACCAGCACTGATGAAAGAAAACTATGATTAATCGATCTGTTTTCTGACAGCAAAGCAAATATGAGCGCACCGGACGGAGGAGACTCCGACTTCGTCACCACCATCTTCAACGACTCCTCGAGACTCAGCCGCTCCTCGTATGCCTTGCCCCTGAATACCCTCCCCCATCCACCTCGTTTGGACGATGCCTTCGTTGAGCCCTTCGCGTCCGTCCCCCCGTCGACACCGTTCTGAGATGCCACCGTCTTCTCCTTTATCCCTGTCTCGACGTTCGAAGAGAACGACATATCCTGAGGCTCCCAAGTCGTCTGAGGGGTGCTGGATGGGCGTGGATGTCCTCGAGTGAACGAAGTGCTTCGCTCTTATAAGTAGCAGACCGTCAGAACGTCGTGGATAGGGGCTACTCGTGGGCGATCATCGAACGATTTGGCTTCAAATGAACGGACGTTCTCAGAGGAACGTCGATGGATGGCAAATTTCGTTCTCGCGTTGATTCGCCCATAAGATTGAGAAGAGATTGTGTTTCCGCGAAAGAGGAGGCCATGTCGTCGGCGACTCGTTACGGCAGTCAAAAGTCAAGAGACTGGGGACGCGACGCGTCGACTCAGGATGAAGTCGCATGAATTTGTTTGTCATTATTGCATTCGTACTGGCAATTGGGTTGATTGTACACTATTCCATTACTTTACTATATCACATTAGGAATGGCATATCGTACTAGAATCTAGTGCACATGATGAAATCCGAAGACGCAAACGGTAGTATACCACGAGCGAGATTGAAGGAAAAAATGGAGTCAAAGAAGGTGTGAAGAAGAGGGTGTGATTTTTTGAAGACCTTGATAACTAGGTGAGCAGGGCAGTGTAACGTTCGATCCGCAGCTCACCTTCTCCTAGGAATTAGTTATTTCGTCAAGATTCTCTTTAATAACTTGCCAACTAGGACATTTGAAGAGGGCTGGGATCTTCTTCCACACCGTTTCTCGCTCCTTCTCGATCGCGCTTTCGACAAATGATCTGCATAGCATACAGGTTGGACTTAGGTGGAAGGCAATCACACTTTTTCCGCGAGTAGAGCTGAAATTCTCGGTGCAGAGGTGCGATAGGCGAACGTATCGAAACTTCTCGAGACAGCTCGGTACCTGACAGCATCCGCTGCTTGCGATTCCCTTTCGCACGAATTCGGGGATGCTCCAAATGCAATCGATAATAGCAGAAACTAGCCCGTCTCTCCCTTCCAACAAGATTTGTAGACACTCCGGATCTACGGCGCTGCATCGGGTTCCCGCAAGAATATCTCGTATATCAAAAGTCGCGCATGCGAGGTAGAGAGTTGGCAATAGGACGTGAGCCTCGGCCTTGTAAGCGGCGCTCAGCAAGTCGAAATGACAATCATCGCGAACCATGCCAAAAAGCGGTGCGTTTTCGTCGTCCACAGAGTCGTAATCTTGGAGATTTATTGGGTATTGTTTTGAGATTTGAGTTATGACGTTGGCTCGAACGTCCTTGAAATCGTACTTCGTGCTCAGAATTAACAGAGCAATGACAGTGTCACAGGGTGTATTGCTGCCGTGGTAGTCATGATAGCTTCACGAAAATTCATTAGAAAAACTAGTAACGTAAGTAGGGTCACGCAACACACCGAAGCTCGTAGACAGTTCGCAAGAGGTGCTCAACATCCTCTCCCTTATCACCGAACAAATTGACTAATGGCAGGCCTTCAAACGTATCTCGAGCATTTCCAGTGGTGTTTCCTTCAGCAAGAGGTTGCCCGACGTTTGGAAGTTCGAACATGCTCTTGAAGACAGAGGAGTGCAGTGAAAGAACGCTCTTGTGGACCCTGAAGAGGTAGACATCTGTTGCCAGAACGACATTTCCATCTGGAAGCCAGAGAATATCGTGAGGCTTCGGTTTCCTCGTCATCTCTTCATCTCGGTGTTGTTCGTCGACATCCATGGTTAACGTGCGTTGTCTGGAAACAAGAGGACGAACCTCGCAGCAATTGGAAGAAAGAATGACGAGCCGGCCCTTAATTCGACATTTTTCGAAGGTCATCCCGCAACCGGCCCTGAAGTTGACCAGAGCAACGGCCACGGCTCTTCGACTCTCGCTCTTCTTTTCTCTTTCACCATATCCTCCACCATCCAAGTTTCACAATTCCTTCAGAATCTTCTGTTCTGTACTAAAATTCAAGATATTAGAAGATGCAATACTGGGAAGACCACAATGAAAAGATTCCTGCCTTCGAAGCGGAATCGTCGACGTTAGCTTGGCTCGAATCGTTCGCCTCAAAACGCGATTACGACCTCGCGGTGCATGAACATCTGAAGGACGTGTTCCCTTGGTTTTGGAACCCGTGCGTCTTCCACCTCATCTTTCCTTTCACCGATGACTTGACGTGCACGTAGGGTTTGGGGAGATTCTATTCCTCATGGTGTCGAGGGGGTGAAAGAAGTGAGGGACGCGATTGGACAGGCGGAACGAATCATCAGATCGCTCGAGTCATTTCTTGCTTGCTCCAAGGACCGCTTGGGGCGATTGAAAGCCAACCTCAAGACTGTGGCTGCGAGAACGTACTTTCCCCTACTGACCGACGATATCTTGGCCATCATATTCGAATTTGCATCCTTCGGCGAGACGAATGGGAAGCCTGACTACCGCACCCCTTCACGTATATCTCGCGTCTCACGCAGATTCCGAGAGGTGGCCGCGATGCTTCCTCGCCTACGGAGATTCATAGACAGTGGAACACAGTCGTTGGAACTTCTACAAGAACTTACCTCAAAACATGCGAACATGGGACCGATCTTTGAGGTCCGCATGCGGCCATTTCAAGATCGCTTCAGCTCCGTGTCCGATTTCTCTGACGATCTCCAAGAGAGAAAAGCAGAGAATCAGGCACTCTTCTTCTCGCACCTCGCGACCTCTTTATCTTCCAAGATCACCTCCCTCCACCTCGATTACTACCTTGAATTCGACTACGTGGTCTTCGAGAAATTGAATGAACGTTTTCAAGAACTATCGTTTCCAGCGCTCGAGGTTCTCTGTATAAACCACGAGGATCCAGCATTCGACCACCCGGACGACTTGTATGTCCAGTTCTACCGGAACTGGGATCTACCGGCCCTCAAAGTGCTCAAGGCGCTCAATATCGTCCCTCGACTCCGCTCTGAAGTGCTCTCTGGCATTTCTGAATGTTGCTTGTCGATTGGGAGACATCCGGTGGACGAGGCAAACGCCGCCGAGTGGGACTTGACAACAATCATGGAGTTGCTGTGTAACCTTTCGACGGTGAAGATTCTGACGCTCGATCTTCACGGTACGCTCATTACCGCTGAATCTGGTGAACTCCCGATTGTCGACCTACCAACAGTCGAAATACTCTCGACATCTTTTGTGGGTGTAAACTTTGAGTCAGCGAAAGAGTTTCGTCGCGCTTTCAGCGCGCCCAACAAGCATTCATGGACCATCGAAATCGAGGATAGTCACATCCAAGGACTTCTATGGGATCAGCTGGACGATATATTCCCTTATCCGAAGTTTACTAATCTACCCGAGATTCCGGGGATGACCTCCATCGAACACTTTAGTCGAGTTTTAGAAAGCAATTCTCCATCTGGACGCGCAAGAAACGGACCCAATCGTACCTTGACCAATGTAAACCTCATCATCCATCGTAGCTTCGGGAGGACGGATTGCAATGATATCAGGAGACGTGTTCCATTCGTCGTCCCAAATTTGGAGAATTTCTCTGTCACATACGCAAATGGCGAACAAGGCTTCTTTAGCAGAAGAGATGAGGAGTCGGAGAGCACGGTACAGATTCGAAAGGTCGAGCTCAAGAATTGTAAGGGAAAGGTAGAGGACCTCTTGGTCGCTCTGGAGAGCAAGTTTGCCCATGAACCTTATAACGGATTCTCGCGTATCGTCTTGGATGGGAGTGGTGTTGAAGATTCTGGAGGTTCATCGTACAGCGGCCGGCTCACCTCAGGCTGGTCTGCCTTGGTGCGAAACGCGAAGATCATTCGAGACGAGTGATTGAGAATCTCGTGGACGCAGCAGTTTCTTGGTTGTTTGGGGCGCTCGGATTATTTGGAACTTTTTTTTGAACGCAAGCAGTGCAATGAAAAGCATTATTTCGTATCTTCTTGAATGGTGTCACATTTCAATGCCAGATAGTTCGACAGAAAACCGAAAGAAATTGAAAGGTAAGAGTTTCAAGTTTGCTGACCGGCCCTAAACTACGACTTTTTGGGAGCCTGCGTGCCAGAACGACTTCGACGATTATCACCACCTGCAACACGACCAATAACTAGAGATAGGGCCGAGCTGCGCCGGCAGAGCCCTGACTCCGATTTTATAGGTTGTCGGTTGTGTATAGATCCAAGAGGAAGAAAAATTCGTAATGAAAACTAAGAAGTTAAAGAACGAGTGCAATGGGTGAGTGGAGTTTCGACAAAAGTGGCCCGAGCTTCCGGCCGAGTTTCCAGCCTGCGTCCGCTATTGAAGAATTGGTACCTTGTGCTGCATCAGAGAGATTGCTAATTTTGCGTTGAGCCATAGAGCTATGGTTACAGTAGTACTAGTATACTTGTAGAGGGTGCTCTCGAAATTATTACAGAACTTTGGAAGGGAAAGAGAGTCTTGTTGTTGCCGTCTTCCGCATCAGCAAAAGGGGGCTGCAAGTATAATCGCCGGTGTTTCCGGCAAGATAGTGCCGGTCTTTTAAATGCCGATAGTCGATTACATCTCAGTATCGTCGCAATATCTGTATTACACACGTATTATATCTAATTACATTGCTTTTATTGCCCACCTTGCAAGCAAAAGCCTTTGAGTGGACTTGTAATGTACGTCAATGCACGCTATTGAGCAGCCGGCGGTAGCAGCGCTCATATTGACTCGTGGCTCGCCAGTAGAAGTCGCTACCCAAATCATCGCGCAGTTTTGATTAAGCACCGTATATTCTTTGCTACGGTCTACAACGGAGCAAATCCCTCCTCTCCTTCGAAGTCCTCTCCTGGTTCTTCGCCGTCCTCTGCACCGAGTTCATCCTCTGCACCGTCGCACCCTTCGTCATCCGAGCCGTTATCAGGTTCGTCATTTCCGTGATCGCTTTCGGTGAGTCCGAATCCGTACGTCTCGTCGTCGAATCCGTCACCATCTTCATCCAACTCAGGCTCATCCACCCACTCCTCATCTCCGAGAGGTCCAACCGGCGCCGGCGGCCCAAGCTCTGCTTCCTCGCTATCCGGCTCGACGGCATGCGTCTCTTCGAGGAGTGCCCTATTACTCGAACGTGTCACCTTGTGCCCAACGCCGCCGCCCCGATATCGCATGAACATATCTCTGTCGACAAACCTAGCCAATGGTGAGTTCAATTAGTATATGCTGTAAGAGAAGGAAAACTTACATGTTAACGTAGTAGAACTTCCAGTCTTCATCATTGTCACTGACAGGACGAGCGACCGACGGCGGAAGCATAATGTTGGTCTTTCCATGTGCGAACGCCGGTATAAGATGAGCGCCTCGAAGCACTTGGCTCGGGTGGATGAAACCAAACGCTGGCGTGTCTTCGTGGTCCTCGACGAATCCGATTTGATGGAGACGGCGCTTACTCCAGCCGACGCGATGGGACAGCTCTCTACCGAACCAACGGACCCAGAGAAAGTCCATCCAGGTTGAGTGACGACGGTAGGAAGTCGTCGAGACGTTTAGGGAGTCGGCGGCGGCGGCCAGAGCGAGTTGTTGGTGGAGGAGGTGGAGGAGGAGGAGTCGGCTCGCGAGGTGCACCAATATCCATAGCTTCCATCTAGTAAGCAGTTTAGATTTTTTCAGAGACGATGTCAATTGATACGCACCTCCAAGGCGACCATTTCCGCGTCCATTGCTGCTACCGCTGCGGGCGCCGCTGCTTCCGCCTCCGCTACTGCAGCTTCTGCAGCTGCTTTCCTCTCTCTCTGCTTCTCCTTCACCGCTTGACGTGCCGACGCGAGGACTTTCGCGAATATGGGGCATCGGACGCGATGCTTCGTGAACGACTCTTTCCCGGCAAACTGTTCGGTGCACCCACCGCACTTGTATCGTTCATTGGAGCGAAACGGGGGCATGAGCGCGAGGATGACGATGGTGAGTAGAATAAGATAATATCGTTTCATCGCAGGTGAGTGTCTTATCATTTCGCCATGGATGGTCGAAGGATCGAGGAGATCGACTGATCGACACCGACGACGCGTGCAAATCGCGCTAAGTCAATTTAGCCGGAGCTTCAAATACGTCAGCGCGTCGAGACCTAGCTCACCTGTCCATTCAAGCGGAGCTTGAAAACGCGTCAACGCGTCAAAACGTGCCCTTATTGCACGATCGCTCATTAGCATCTCTCCCTTCGACCACCATTATCCCTCGCAATGGCTTCCGCTCTTGCTCGTCAACCCATCGCCCGTCATAACCGTCACAACGCCCCACCAACGCCTCCCAACAGTAACCTGTCGATACACCAGCGGACGAAGAACAACCGGAGACGGATCCGGAAGAGCCAGACGTCGACCCTCAGACGACGTCAACGGCAACCTTAGCTGCCGCGCTTGAGAAAGCGCACTTGGTAAAAGTGTAAGTGCTTTATTTCACCGGATAATGTTTAAAAAGCGCTAACTCGATCTCATTGAGTCTCCCACCACCTCTCGAGCCCTACAGGAACGCAGGTCGATGGATTTCTCGAGGCGTCGACCCTTTCCTCGACATAGGGAGTGTCTTTGTGTATGGCATTCAGAGTGAAGGCGATCCTAGCCAAGAGGTTATTGGCTTCGAGTTCCTGTCAGTCTCACAATTCCTTCTATTGCATTTCTTCGATCTACCAATCTCCTTCATCGCCAGCACTCTTAAAGACCGCGAGCGATACATAGAAGCCTATAATGCCATTGTTGCATTGGTCCCAGGCCTCGCAGAGAAGATCATTGAGCTCGCGCAAGACCATTTGACGGTCCTTATAAATTTGGTGAGCAATCGCAATAGTTCACTTGTGAAAAACTGACTATATGCGTCCCAAAAAGATGAGTTCGGCGTGCACTGGTGCACGAAGTGACGACACCGGTGGATGCAAGAGGATCACCACTTTCATTGTCATGGAAGTTCTGATGCAGGCCGTGAACCCCGCTCTCAATCCCACCGGCTCGAAAGCAAATCGAGGCTTTAACCATCCATACCTCTGGTTCATGCTAGCACCAATGAGCCTCGTTAACGAGTACAGGAAAGCAAACAAACTTGATCGATAAGTATATTGAATAGCTCAGTAAATTCTACAATACTAACTATTTGATTGCAACCCGACCAGGCTTCAAGAGGAACTTCGAAACGGAATGCACGCGATCACGGCTGACAAGTATCCAGCCTTCCTTTACGAAAAGAACGGCGCCGAGTACGACCATAGGAAGATGACTAAAGGCCTCTTTAGAGGGTATTTCTTGCTTCGGGTGCGTCGCTTGTCTATTCCAAAGTTTTTGCTTCGAAGCTCGTCCACAGGTATACAAGTTGATATTTCTTGGCGCGACGTCCGCGATCAAAGCAACCCCAGGAAAGGGGACCGGTAAACGAAAGTGCGTCGCGGAGAAGCACCACCTTACCAGAGCCACGGCGATCCAGGTACGCCAAATGTGACTATATGCGCTTGATGCTGACTCTGCTTTCATAGGCGCGTCTCACATTATCGACCATGGATCAATGGGGAGAGCACGATGGCGATTTCAGCGTGCTCGACTTCTACAACAACATCCATGACTTCCTCGTCAAAAACGAAAAAACTAAATGGTGCAAGGAATTCTACGCGTGGTTCAATCAGTGAGTTGTTTTTGCTTCAGGGCTCTATCGCTGATCCGCGTTTCCAGTAATGTCTTCGGCGTTTCGTCTAATACAACAGATTCAACGACGCCGCCTGACACCACAGATGACTTCAACGAGATACAACGACAATTAGACGAAGAAGAGCGTCTCGAATCAGGAGCCCAAGACGCTTGAATTTCTGGTTTCAACAACGGCTAACAAGTAATTCGCTCTCCGATTTGCTCTGATCATTTACTGATTCGTCATATGCTGGGCAATAGATTTCATCATTCTCGCAGCCCATTAGGATCTCCGAGTCTCGCTCGCTCGAATTCACCGAATGCTCTCTCACGTCATGATGGTTCTCTCATCGCGTATTCTTAAACTGGTTTGTCTCGTCGGGCTGGCATCTCTCTCCGGAACTGCTCGCTTTCTCTCGGCTTCTCTTGTGAATTATCACACTTCATAGTTTTCGTGGTAAGTCTGCATCTCTATCGTTTGTGCTGCCTGCTTACTCTGCTTCATCTTCTGTTAGTGAGACTGCTCGCTCGAATGGATCGCATGTGAGTCACTTTTCGTCTCGTCTCCTTCTAGCTCTGATACTTTCTCGTACAAGGGCTTCGGATTCGCCTCGCTCCGCGTCTACCGTTCGACTTTGCCGCTCTCGCTCTCTCGCTGCTATTCTCCCGCTGGATCCTACCGCTTCAATTGTCGCTTTTCGCCTCCGATGGCCGACTCCTCCCTTTCTTTGCCGCTCAATGTATATTCTCTGCAAAATGAATAAATTGGAATTTCTTCTATTTTCTGCGTGATTCAAATAATCGAGAACCGGCGGAGAAGCCTAGGAGCACCATATAATGGTGTAAGGGTCAGTATCTTGCATTACAGTTCGATGCAATGCGTTAACGGCAAAGCAAGTCTTCCTCACATTATAGTACTTACGCTGGTTACCGTCAATAGGAAGTTGTTCCAATTCATTATAACAATGGTAAAATTATTATCCAAGTTACCTTACTTATATAGCTTACAATTTATTATATAGCATTATACTTCATTATATCCGTGGCTCGGTTTTGCTGATGCGGAATCCGGGAACGGGCCGAGAGCAAGGCTTTCCGGTGTACCGGGCTGTGTCCGGGGCCGAGTTAACCGGTGTTTCCCACAGTGACATGTTTCCCACGGCAATTCCTGTCCGCCAGTGCCCTTCTCCTAGCGGAGTCAGGGGATGCGCAAAAGTTAACCACGATACGGAAGACCAAACGCTGCCAGACGGCGTCGTCGTGTTCTCGGACTGCTCCCCGCGTATCTTTGTTGAAGACGAATCGAAACATAGGAAACGATCTTGCGTGCCAGTGGAGGTTTTGGAGGAGCAGTCGTCACAATGATGGAAGACATCAAAGGATATGGGCTTAGGACATCATTGGTTTTGAAATGAGTACGTGCATCAACTTTCTCTCAATTAAAATGCTTCGCTGATCGCGATTGCAATGACATAGTGCTTGTTGCGGTGCGGTGCCTCCTTCGTGGACATTGAGATGCTCACGCCGTCAAGTTTTAGAAGATTGTCTGACGTGCTGATTCTGCGATCTGGAAGACTCAAGTGCGAATCCTCGAGAATCATCTCGGGTCGACCGAAATGTCCATGCCAAAATATTGGATTTCTGAACTGGATTCTCGTCACTTTGAGCGCGAGATTTCCACGCGAGGGTACGCATGCCGATAGGATCAGCCTCATGCCACCAAAAAAGAAGATATGGACTTCGACGATCGTTTGAGGCGCTTCCTCGCTGACTCTCTGATCTCTATGTTATGATTGACGTTGACGTCGAGATAACTTGAGCTTGGCCGCCACTGCCAGTCAAACGCAATAGTAACATGGAGGACCTGGAGAATGGGATAGAGTCTTCTTTCACAAATTACCATTCAGATGCCGCGCGGCTCCCACAAAGCACCTTCAGCGCTTCAGCACATAATACCACTCACGGTCGATCATTTAAGCTCGCGAGTGCAGCGATCTGCGGTCTACGAACATCAAAACTCGTTCTTCGAAGCACTTCATTCCTGTCTAAGTTCCAAAATAAACTTCTTCGGGTCCTTATCGTCAAGGATGTCAATCATTCATAATCAGCTCTCTCTCGAGTATTTGAGTCGCTGACCACACGTCCTCGCAGTCCCCCACTCACCATCCCTATCGCTAGGTACGTCTAACTTGTTTCTTTTCAAGCTTCCCCTCTCTGAATTGCGATGGCACTCCGATACTCAGATATTTCACTGTCACTCGGAGATGAAATCGGGGTCCGAAGCCCGCTCAGTAGAAGTGGATGGGGAGTCGATGGCGTTGGAAACCTTTAGCACCGGTTTCAGAGCCTGTCCAGAAACATTGGCCTGGCTAGATGGCTTCACTCTGTTGCACGACAATCAACGAACCGAATATCTCAAAGATGTTTATCCATGGCTATGGGATTCGTGAGTAAGATAAGTCTCTGTCGTTCACGGCGCTGATTTTTGGCAGGGCTTGGGGGGACTCCGTTGGCGCTAATAGCGAAGGCATCGACAAATTAAGGGGCGCTATCCATCGCGCAGAATCAATGGTGAACTCTTTGGAGAATCTTCTGGGGGTTGCGAAAGATCGAATGGAGGTTCTCCGAAGCTCCATGAAGACAACTTGCGCAAGGACGTATTTCCCTCGTCTTTCGGATGACATTTTGGCCATAATCTTTGAGTTCGCATCCTCACGGACCAGCGACGGCAAGCCTGACTTCCAAACACCGTCCAGGATTCTGCGCGTCTCTCGTCGATTTCGCGATCTTGCTTTACAACTTCCGGTTCTTTGGAGGATCTTGGACAGCGAACGGCAGCCTGTGGAGGTCATGCGGCTATTCGCTTCGAGGTGCACCTCTGCTGGGCCAATTCTCGAAGCCCGATTCAGTTGCGATGCCAGTTACTCAACACGTTCAATCGAGCTCGACGAATGGTCTACTTCGCACCTCACGTACCTCCGCCACTTGAAGCTGCTTTCGACTCATCTCGCGTCACTCCATTTCGACTACAGTCTCTACTACAACCAGCAGATTGTAGGGATTCTCTCGATGCCAGAGCCATTCAGGCAACTATCCCTGCCATCCCTTCAGGAACTCCGCGTCGACTATCGTGACGGAGCAATTACCAACAGAGATGGTCCATTGGTTCATTTCTTTAGCGAGTGGCATTTACCGTGCCTCAAGAGCCTGAAGGTCAGCAACGTCATACCCCAACTTCGCCAGGAAGTGCTCGGTGCCCTCACCGAGTGCACTTTATCTCTAACCGTTGGACGTGATGATGGATTCAGGGGTAGATGGGATCTGTCAAAGGCGATGGAATTCCTCGGCAAGCTCTCCGAAGTTAAGGACTTGAGGATTGACCTCTGCAGCGACAAAATTCACGCTACTGAGAACACACTTCCGATTGTCTCCCTCACATCCGTTGAACGGTTTTCGCTATCGCTCATCGGCGTGGACTGTTTGGCCGCGAGCGAGTTCATCCGCGCTCTGAGAACCCCTTCCAAAAGTATCTGGAGGGTAGAAGTCAAGGATACATTCGATTGGCCATTGGCAAGACAATTGAAGACAATTTTCCGGGACGTAGCTCCCAGCGATGCTCCCGAGGCACCAAGCATATTATTAAACCTAGAACCTCTCAAAAACGAGAAAGACTTTGATGAATACGTCAAAAATCTCAAAAATATATTTCCCGGTGAGCCTAGATCTCCCGAACATTCGTTGAAAGAGATCAATCTGGTGATCCATCGAGAATTCGGAAGGTCGGACTGTTACGATGTGATGAACTCGGTGCTTCGTTACGACAATACTCGAGGGACTTTGGCATCACTGGAAAAATTATCCATCTCGTACCCCGACGGCGAGCAGGGCTTCTTTGGCATAGACTGTCAGAACGGGCTACAAGTCGGAAAGGTCGAGCTTAAGGATTGCAAGGGGGTAGTGAAAGAGGTTTTGGGCCGCTTGAAGAAGAGATTTGCCAATGAGCCAGGCAACGGAGGAGCATGCGTTTCTGTCGACGGATCGAGCATTCAAATCTCAAAGTCTGGAATCGACGAATTGGTGGCGAACGCTCAGATAGTTCGTAAGGAGGTGGCTATCATTTCTCTATCGTACTTATATGCTGCCATCTAACGAGCCTTTTGTTGAAAAGTGAAGGCGACGCTGGTCTCGGAGATCGGTTCTGTTCCCCTGGATTGCCTTGACGGTTCTGAAATTTTTGTTATGCATTTTTATCGTGACGATTTGTAAAATACCCAGCGTCGACCATCGTATCTATTCACGCAGGCTAATATTCACGCTGTACATGAGTCGCCGCGCCTGAGCCCAGGCCAAGTCCTCCGACCTGCCCTAAAGAGCACTGCTGAAGCAGACCACGATCGTTCCGCACACACGCGTTGCATCGTCCCCATCGTTGCACGCTCCTTTCTCTTCGTTCATCCATCGTCAGTGGATCCACCTTACTATGCAGCCAGACAAGAAATTTACATATGACTGGGATGCTGAGCTTCGAAAGACAAAAAACTTTTGGCCAGGGCCCGAGGCAACAAACCAACCAGTGAAGTTTGACTCGATGCCAGCGACGTTGGCATGGCTTCAAAGTTTCGCGTCCGAGTTCAATCGCTCCGTCAACCCGTCGACGTCCGAGGATGTGAGGGAGAACTTTCCTTGGCTATGGAATCCGTACGCATCTCTCGCCTTTCGCCTTGTTCGGGCTTGATTGTAAAATCTGTTCCAGGGATTGGGACAAGACTGTCCCCGTAACGATACCGGGAGTGAAGCAACTGAAGGGCGCTGCCGTGAAAGCAGAGGCCTTGGAAAGATCATTGGATTCCTTCTTACTCTGCGTCAAGGACCGCATCACTCGTATTCGGCGAACCTTGAATGTCGTTGCCGCACAATCGTACTTTCCGCTTCTATCGGACGATGTGCTCGCCATGATATTCGAATTCGCGGCCCTTCCCTTCTCGCTAGAGGTTGGTGTTGAATACGACAATAAGGCAACTTCAATGCTTTCACAAGTTTGTTCTCGATTCCGAGATATTGCATTGGGGTTGCCGAATCTTTGGCGTTTCATTGACATCAATTCGAACGTGCAAGTAATTGCATCGAGGAGCGAGAAAGCTGGGGCTATCCTCGAAGCTCAAGTAAAAGGTGGAAAGATTAATACATGGAAGGATGTGGAAAACAACGTCAACCAATGCTACTCTTTTATGGGTCGTATTGTACCGTTGTCATCCAGGATCAGCTATATTCGCTTCGACCTTTTTCCTGGAGAGAGTGGATTTTGGGAAAGGCTTAACACATCCAAAGAATTCGATTCGTTGTCATTCCCATCTCTTGACGAGCTGGTGCTCAACTTCGAATGCACAGCGAGCAAGAACATATCCTTCTACAAACATTGGGACATGCCTGTGCTCAGAGTCATCGAGGGTCATAACGTGATCCCGGTATTTCGCTCCAACACGGTATACGCTGGAATTGCCAAATGTTCACTCAAGCTCGACGGGGACAACAGAGAGTTCTGGACATATCCGATGGTCATCAAATTTCTGTCCTTGCTGTCAGGGGTGAAAACTTTGGACATCCTTCTTCGTGGCCAAATTATGAAGTCTGATTTATATTTTGATGGGGAAGCTTCGCTTCCTACAGTTCTGTGGCTCAGAACTGCTTTCCCTGAGACGAACATCTTCTTGGTACAACGTTTCTGTCATATGTTCAAAACTCCGAACAAAACACATTGGATTCTCGACATTGAGCCCGACGATTGGGCGATGAATATCACAGTCGCATCCTCGAAACTCTGGTGGGTTGCGAGAGAAGACCCAGGTGATTAAGCAGCTTATGCTCTTCATGGTATTGTTGACTGAAGACCTGTCTTTCAGATTCACCGGTACCAAATCTGAAGGAATTAGAGCTCTTGTTTCGGCGCGAATTCAGAAAGCGGGACTGCGCGCCCTTGAAGAAACTTTCAACTCTGGCCCACGGATTGGAAAGACTTACCGTTACGTATGTCACAGTAACCGAACAACTCCGTCGGTTCGAGGTGAATAACTGCAAAGATAAACTGCCGGACAAGATTGGACGCTTGGAAGAAAGCTTCGGCGAGCATCTCGGGCCAGGGAATGCTCACTTTGTTCTTGGATGACCTGGAATTTCGATGAGCTGATTTGATGAGATTATAAATGCCGCAGTGCCGTTCGTTCGCAGTACGTTAATTACGTCTGTCACAGTCCATGTATAGTTTGAAAAATTTGGAGGGTTACGCGATGAAGCCGGCCCTAAACTGTGCCGACTAGGCGTGATCGAATAACCGTCTCCGCTCGTCGTCTTCGTCGTACCAGCTGAGACATAGATTTGCCACAATCAAGTTTCACCGTGCAGGCACCTTCGATGCCGGATAACTTTCGAGCAGGGACCTGGGGACCTGGATTTCGAAGAGTCCCAGAGAAGATTCCTGCTTTTGAAGCCAATACGGCGTCGTTAGCCTGGCTTGAAAATTTCGCGTCGATAGAAGCAAGTGGCCGCGCGTCTTCGGAGGACCAGCAAAGCACGTTTCCGTGGTTCTGGAATCCGTGCGTTCGCATTTTCGTCTCTCTCCAGCAAATTCTGACACCTTCATGAAGCGCGTGGGGTGACACCGTCGATGTCGGGATCGAAGGCGCGAAGACGCTGAAACATGCTGTCGAGCAGACCGAATGCATGGTGAAATCGCTAGAATCGTTCCTCCTCTGCTCGAAGGACCGTTTGACGCGCTTGAAGACCAGCCTGAAGTCCGTAGCTACGAAGGCGTACTTCCCCTTCCTCACGGACGACGTCCTGGCGATCATTTTCGAGTTTGCGGCATCTGGAGAGCTGACCGGAAAGCTTGATTATAGGACCCCTGCCAGGATCTCGCGCGTCTCACGTAGGTTTCGAGAGATCGCGCTGAGGCTCCCTTTTCTCTGGAGGTTCCTCGATAGCGGGTCGCAAACCGTAGAAATCGCGCGGGAGCTTGCGTCAAGGACCACAGGAGCAGGGCCCATGCTCGACGTCGGAATGAGGCTCTTTGATGTAATGGCTAGCAACTCCGGAAAATACGGCGCTAACTGGCAGGAGGAAGTGGCGAACGAGCATATCGTCTTCTTTTCGTCCATCACAACATCGCTGTCCTCTCGGATCGCATCCCTCCACTTCATGTACGACCTCGAATACGACTTCATTGCCGTCGAGAGGATGAATACGCAGTTCAACGAACTATCGCTCCCGGCGCTTCAAGAGCTCCAGATAGACCATCGAGATCCAGCGTTCGACGGCCAAGCGGAAGACCCAAACGAATTATATCTCCAATTCTTTCGGAACTGGGACCTTCCCGCTCTCAGAGTCCTCAAAGCCAAGAATATCATTCCCCGGCTTCAATCAGACGTTGTTGCTCGCCTGACCGAATGCAGCATATCTCTCGGGAGACACTTGAACGATCCCGACAACACCGGCGAGTGGCAATTATCCGCGTTGATGACATTCCTCCGAGGTCTTTCTGCGGTAAAAGTCTTGACGGTCGACCTTCACGGAGAGCGTGTCGCTGCAGGAGCTGGAAAGCTCGCGACCGTGACTCTACCCAGCGTCGAAACATTGACGACGTCCTTCGTCGGTGTAAAAGCCAAGCCTGCGAGCAGATTTCGCCGTGCCTTCAAGACCCCTAACAAAAAGATCTGGACAATTGAAATGGAAGACAATCCTCTCCATTGGCCCTTCTGGAAGCAGATTGACGACATTATCGACATCGACCCATACAGGCAGGCCAACGACAATCATGCGTTGAAAGAGATCAACCTCATCATCAATCGCGACTTCGGAAGGGAGGACTGCGGCTCCATCGCGTATAAGGGTAGGATCACCCGCTTCGCGAGCAACATCGAGAACTTCTCGGTCACCTATCCGAAGGGCGAGCAGGGGTTCTTCAGCAAGAAGGACATGGAGCCAGAATGCACAGTCCAAGTCAGAAAAATTGTGCTCAAGAACTGCAAGGGGAATGTGGATGATCTCTTGGAGTCACTGGAAGAGAAGTTCATTCGTAAATCGTACAACGGGGACTCGTGTCTCGTCTTGGATGGCAAAGAGGTTCAAGAATCAAGAAGCTCGTACAGCAGCGGAGCTCCCACTTGGTCCTCCCTGGTACGGGACGCGGAGATTACCCGCGAGGAATAGACAGCCTCAAATACGTCAATCATCTGTATTCGTTGAGATAAAATCCATATCCAACTCCTTGTCACCAATCTTGACTTTCTCGGCAGCTAAATCCAATCTATTCAAGACTGACATTTGAAGGAGCAGATGACTTCGAACTCACGAATGCTAACAAAGAACGCACGCGACCATTCATCACTTTCATTGGCCCACTCATGAATCGTCCCGCGCTGAATGACTACGTCCCCCTCCTTCGCCGCTAAACGTTTGCCATCGTCCAGAACGAGCGTAAGGGTGCCCTTTGTTATAATAGCGTAGTCGAGCGTGACAGTACGGTGAAATTGCTGAAACATCGAGAATATCAGCATTGCCTCCGTCGGAAAAAGGAAGAGGAACTCAACCGATTTGCTATGGGGCGCAGTGTCGATTGCCCAGAACGTCGATCCCGAAGGAGAGAAAAGCTCTTTGGGCTTCGACGCGATGCAATCAGCGAACTTCGGCACTTCCTCTCCGTGCTCATGTGCGTCCTGGTTGCTCGCGGGGAACTCGTCATGCCGATATAGCCCAGCGTACGCGGTGTCCGAGCCTTCGAAGAGTGCCTTGCCTTCTATTGGTCCATCCTCTAGAACAACAGACCTTCCAGACGTGGTGTGCCCTGTGACCACCCGCCTGACGGGAGGAAAAGGTGAGGTAGTGGATGCTTCGGAGGACATCGACGTTGTGGTGAGGGGTGAAGGTGGGTGACTTGTAGAATGGGTGAGACGCGTGTACGCGTATGCATACGCGTCATCCCTTCAGTTCTTCGCGCTTCTGCGCGCTATATTCGCGTGCACGTTCGGAAGATCGCCGAAGTGATGGTGATGCATGGCTGCGAAGGCTCAGCTATGAACCAACATACTTAGTACATGCCGTTGTGCGAAATGACACTGCCCAAGACCCACTCACACTGGCATAAAGACCGGAGCGATAATCCTAGGGTAGACGGGAAGGCATGTAACGGCACGCCAGAAAGTCATCTGAGACTATCTGTATCGAGTCCACCTCTGAACATCCACGAGAGTGTGCTGCACGACACATAAGCTCGCAACTCAAGGTTCTTCTTTTTCCAGGACCGACTTTCACGGCAACTGGACAAATAAGATCGCAGCAGAAATTAGAAAAAAATAATGAAGATTGACAGGCCCACGCACACTTTTTCCGAGTACAGATTCTCGAACAGCTTATGGCTTCCAAAAAGCACGACCTCCTGAGAGTTCAGGCTCAGCCGTCGGACGCTGTGGATAAGAAACGCCCTGCGATGATACGATGGGGAAGAGTCCGGGCTAACGAGAACCGGACCAACGAAGAGATCACTGGCCCGGGCATCCAGATTGCAGGCTACATTTCTTCTTATCCAAGTTGAAATTCGACCTTACTTCACGGAAAGTAGGAGTTAAGGATTCTTGGGGTCACTCGCCTTGAAGGCAACGTCGTGGTATCTTCTGGACAATGAGTTCATGCTGTCCTGTAGCATTGACGGACTCAAATTGACCAGCCATTGGACCAACAGTTTCTCCGCAAACACGATGAGCTCGGGCGAATTTTAGGATTGGAAACCATGAGAAAAGATGGCGAGAGGCTGGCCGCAGTGGCGATTCACTGGCGAAAGAGAGAGAGGCGCGTCAAGTCTTGCCACCGTTGGACCGTCTTGGACGACACGAAACGTGGCATGGCAAGTCCCGAGCCTGAGGGCGTTGACTTCATCTTCAAGACGCTCCTTCCCAAACCATCATGTTCCATGCGCATATGTAACATGCTCTCCTCTCCTCGTCGTGATGGGTACATCACATACACTGGCATGAATCGACCACAAACACGACAACGACTCGGACACGTACACCCACAAGACTTCGCGAAGTAGATTCGCCTTGACCCAACGTTGTAGCTGGCAGTAGGAAAACCATAATCCTGGCGGTCATTGCGCTTCCTGAGGGTCCTCTGGAGTCGAGGCGCACTAGCGTCAAGGCGTGAGGTTGGGATCGAGGCTTGTGGAGGATTTCAGTTGGGTTAGTCTTGAAGACCTTTGACGCTGGATACGCACCGGTAGATGTTAATTCGCTCGCCAAGCAGTAACCTCTGCACTGTTTACGAGCTGCAAAAATACGAAAGTGCGTCTCTCCCCCATCACGCCTTTGGGGTCCCTCGTCTTCCTCTAAAACGTTGGCGAAGCAACTACTTCTCAGTCTGTCCCCAACTTTCACGCTCTGACATCCGATGTCCGGCCCCGTCGACGTAACGAACGGCCCACAGGCAGATCACCCCATAGGATCTGTTACTTCGACTGCTTCTGAAGAGATTTATACTCGTTCTCCCCAGCTTGGCCACTCAATCGATGTGGAGAATACTGTTGAACAAATTCGCGTCGTTCGACGCGGGACGGCGTCCAGTGATTGGCACGAACCGAACCCAATTTCTCACTCAAAGACAACTTTGGTACGATTCGAATGGATTTTCCGATGCTTCAAGGGAGTTATTGCCTACTGCATACAGTTTCCGTTTCAACTCGTTAAATCGACATTTTTTTCGCGGAAGATATCGAACGCGCCTAGCTCGTCTGATGACACGGACGAACGCACCTTGCGTGAGTTGTGCAACAAGCTACTGGGGTACGCGTGGTGAGTAAGATTTTTCGCTGCGCATGAACTAAACTGATGAGTCTCTCCATTACCTTAGGTCGGGCACTCCATCCGCTCGCATTGGGGCATTGGAAGGAATTATTGCACTTTCTGTTGAGGACCCGGCCACACGAGCGACGCTACGGGATTGCGAACAAAATCGACGCCTAACGGAAACGCCAATTGGTGCAAACGCGAACCCGGATGTCGTTGAATGGACTTCCAGGGCTCTCTTTGCTTTGGAAGACAACCACGTCCATGATATCTGGTCGAGAATTATCGCGAGCCCCGTGAACAGAGAGGAACTGCAAATACTGTCGGATGACCGTGTTGCTGAAACGGACGGCCGACTCGCGGAACTTTCCCGGTCCTTGAAGTATGTTTCCTCCCCAATGTCCTTTCGGAATTATGTTGATACATTGGAAATAGGGATCCTCAATCGTCATACCTCGCGTCTCGATATCTCGAACGCGCAAGAAAACTTGCAGGGCAAGCTTCAAAGTCCGGTCGTACATCGACGGAAGCATTGGAATCAAATTCTCAGCCGCGTCTTTCTCCGACTTCGACTCAGTCGGTTGGCTCCAGCGTCGAGCACGGAACCCACCATTCAGAAAATCTGTCTTCCGTAACGCCTAATTCTCCAGAGCAGACAGGCAGCTTTGGTGAGGAAGCAGCCCTTCCTCAGGAACTACAGTCAAAGCCTCAGTCATCTAAGGAGCTGCTCAAATACGTGTTGAAATCCGCACCCGAGGGTTCATTGAAAGATTTGACTGACGTCGTACGTTTGGATACGAAGAATGACCGCATCGTTGGCAGAGGAGGATTTTCGGATGTTTATCATGGGTCGATGCCGGTCTCTGGAAATGACATCGTGATCAAACTCTTTCGTTTGCACGTTGAAGGAACTGACGGTGTCAAGGTATGTTTTCCTGGAGATCGATGTTAGTCTCAACATTGTGTTGACTGTCGAGCAGAACTTTGCAAAAGAACTTCGAGTAACGTCTCGCCTCAAACACCCAAATGTTTTAACCCCTCTTGGCTACGTATCGCGCGAGGGTGGAGGTTCGGAAGAGTATTACATTGTTTCCGAATTCATGCCAAGAGGATCTTTGCGATTTTGCATGGCCGAACTATCCATGCGTGAACGATACAGTATGGTGCGTACGTTCTTAACTTACCGGAGGGAAACTTCGCTCACGATCATATATAGTCTTTGGGAATCGCCGAAGGGATACGTTACTTACACGACAATGATGTCGTTCATGGCGATATCAAGACTGTAAGTACCTGTCCAATTTGGAATGTCTTGCTATAAATTATATTCTTCAGGACAACGTGCTGCTGTCGCCTTCTGGTGTACCATTGCTCTCGGATTTTGGAGTGTCGAGGGTGAAAGAATCGTTCGTCTCGAAAGGGTACTACAGCACAGCAACACCCAGAGCAAGCATGCGTTGGCTCGCGTCTGAATACTTCAATCATCCGGATGCAGAAGAGTTCCACTTTACCACGAAGACCGACGTATGGGCTTTTGGAATGACATTGCTGGTTCGTCCAGAATAAAGATACTTTGTTCAATTCTATGAACTCATTATTCTCATCAAGGAGCTCCTCACTGGCGAGTTGCCCTACTCGCACATAAGAAGCGACAGTAGAGTGGTCACGGAAATAGTGATGGGGAGGCTTCCTCACAAACCGACGATCGAAAATAACGACATTGACGCCGAACTGAAGCGCTTTATGTGGTCAATTTGTCTCAAGTGTTGGATCAGGAAGCCTGAAGATCGACCACCAATAGACGTGGTGTCGAAGGAAATGAACCTTCAAAAGGTTTCTTGATCGTTCACTATTTTCTCCACTTCCCATCACCTAAGAATTGCGCAATAAAGGTAATCTACTTTGTTCATTTCGTTGTAATTATTGCTGTTTGCATATGTAATGTCATCACGTGATTGACGCGTCAAAACTCAGGGTGCGAGTGCCGCTCGTAAAGAATGCGCTGTATCTCGCTCAAATCGCATTCGTTTGAGCTGAAAACACCTGCGTTCGATTGAGAAAACTCGTACGCTTCTAACAGTACTAAGTACATAGCGTAATAGTTCCTCAATAAAGAGATAGGTTTTGCATGCCTGCACCGGGGTGCCGCCCCCAATGTTTGATTTTTAACTCGCTCAATTCTTACTCGTTTTGCATAATTTCACCTGTTTTTAGTTCGCAAAAATCAGCCCTACCGTTTGGTGTAGTATTTAAGAGCATAGAGCGTCATTTGCAACTGGAATGAAGAGGTCACTTTGCGTATCCGCACCGGAGTGCCGCCCCCCAATGTCTGATTTTTAGCTCGCTCAATTCGCACTCGTTTTGAATGATTGAACCTGTTTTTCGTTCACCCAAGTCAGCCCTATTGTTTGGTGAGGTATTTAAGAGCATGATGCGTCATTTGCAGTTGTATTTCTTCATCTATGAAGTAGTATGTGCCTTGATGAGTACACTTTTCTTTCGGGCTTCTCCTCTTTCATGGTTATCTTACAAGTTGCTGAGAATGAAGGTGCACATCTAAGGAGGTAAGAGTACATCATATTTTGAAAGTTGAGTTACAATACAACATCGGATAGCGAGGAAAGCCCAAGACGAGTACATGAGCACGAACTACAGAAGAGCAAAAGAATTCGATCGACAATGGAATACAAATTCATTCCTTATAATACATATCCCGACTTTCGAAACCAGCCCTTAGCGTCGTCAGCTGTGACGGACCAGATCGAGCCGTAAAGGAGGTCGAAAACCTCGAGCATGTCGTTACTGTTCGTCATGACGTGGCGCATGATTCCCCCCTTACGTCGTATATCGGACTTGATCTTGGAGAAGGACGGCTCGATCGGGTTGAAGTCTGGTGAGTATGGGGGAAGGAATTCGACTCGCATGCCCCTTCGTAGAGTTTGTGGAGTTAGCTGAGAGCGTATCGATTTGAGTTTGCAACTTACCTTTGTTCGATCATCTCGACGATGAGCGGAGATTTGTGAATCCGGCAGTTGTCCATGACAATCACCGAATTAGGCTCGGGAAAAGGGTTCATATGTTCGAGGAGCACTTCAATGAACTCCGTAAAGAGAGCGGTGTTGAAGGAGCCCTCGACGATCGAGGCGAACAGGAATCCGTCGATGGACAGTGCAGGAAGGATCGAAAAGCTAATGAACGAGTGAGCGTAGAACGATCTCAAGTGCATGAACACGTACCGCTTTCCTCGAATGAAGAATGCCTTTCGGACAGCTCTTTGGCCTTTGATAGCCCACGCGCGGCCTCGGTAGGTTGTCCGCCTGTCGCACGCGCTCTCATCGACGAAAACGAGCTGATCTGGGAGATACGATAGGGCCATGTGTTGACGAAACTCTTCACGCTTCAGTTCGTTTCGCTCCATGGCTACTTTCGTTAGCTGTGTGCAAGACGAGACGAGATCAGTATGTGGGTCCGCTGCGCGAGCGAAGGACACACCTTCTTCATGGTGTAGCCTGATCTCCTCAGCGCCCTCCAGACAGTCGAGTCTGATACCTTCTTCCCCGTCAGCGCCTCCAGCTCCTTTCGCAGCTCGTCCAGATACATGTCGCATGTTCCCTTGATTTCGTTTTGGATGTACTAAGGTAGGTCAGTCAGCGCGACGTGCATTTCGAAGACCTTGGTTCACTTACAGCAAGCTCCATGTCGCTCAGGTGACGCTTGCGGCCTGTCTTCGAGCCCCGCTCCGGGTCGAGGACCTGACCAGTTCGTCGATAGCAGGAGAGGATGCGCAGGATCTGTCGACGGCTGATGTTCGTGTACACCGAGATGGTGTCCACGGTCAGAAGAGCCGCCATGCGAACGATCACCCATCGCAGGTCCTCAGAGATCTCCTTCCCCCTCCCCATGATCGTACGAAGTAGAGCGCCGTATGTTGGACAGTGGTGGTGGTGGTGGTGGTGGTGGTGGTGGTGGTGGTGTTCGTGATGATGATGGTGGTAGGTGGTCAAGACACGCGCGTGGCAGTCGTGGACACGACGACGCCGAAGGGCCGTGAGCTCACATATCTCCGCCGAAATTCTCGCAGTCAGTCACAAACGATGTTCCAACAACGATAGCTGATATTGCAAAAGACTACGACTATATACAATTTGATGAACGAGATCCCGCAGACCCAAAACTACATCGCGGCTCGGGCGACCTTCTGGCAAGCACGCTTGATGTGAAGGAGGAGCTGCTTGGCGTCCCCCATTGAGATGGGTAGCTCTAAGTCGGTTTGCAGTGACCTGGGCGTCTCGTCCAATAAGAGATGGATACGGCGGAACCCCTTCTCCATGAGTTTGTCGGCATACTGAGAGTAGTTGGGAGAGTTGTCTCCGTCCATCTCCTCCTCGTCGATCGTGGCGAAGAAGTCGCGGATTAAAGGGAAGTTTTTGGCAGGGATGGACTCCATGGCGCTCGTTGTGACTTGGGCGGGGGCCTTCGGCTTCGGTGCTTGAGGCTTTGAGGGGCTGAACATGTAGCCGGTGTTTCCGTTCATGAGTGAGCTGGTATGAAAGTGGATGGCCGGCATCTGGAAGGGGACCGCCTGGCTCGAGACCGACGATCCTGCTGAGCTGGGATTGACGGCGGTGCTGTCCGACGTCGTCGGCGGGGCAATCTTCTTCTTCTCCTCTTCAGCTAGTATCCTGGCCTTGATGACGTCCGGTGGCGTCTTCGTGCTCTTCCACGTCCCCGAGGCCTGTAAAGAAACGTTAGTCGTGAAGTGATAACGATAGTGCGAGACACGCACCAAAGTCATGACCCAGAACGAGGAATCTCGTGGGTTCATAGGGTGATGTATCGGCTCCTTCCCTTCCTCCGGGTTATCCTCCTTCCAACACTTCCCGTACTCGCACATATCCTTCCCCTTCCTATCACACCTCAACTCGGTATCAAGCTCGACTGCCAATGCAGCCGAAACCTTCTGCGTGCCTCCGTCGACGCCGCTAGCTTCGTTCTCCGATTCTTCAACGTTCTTGTTCTTCTTTTGCTACAGCGGCATTAGCACCACTGCCTTCGTGAAGTTCATACTGTACTTACTGGCTTGGACGCCGACTTCGCGTTCGCCGGCGCCTTTGGATCGGTGAGATCCTTGATCTTCACGAAGAGCTCCTTCGCGTTGTTGCCCTTCTTTGTGGCTTTCAGCAAGCGCGCCTTCTCCTTCGCCAAAGTTTCGTAAAGATTTGCAAGGTGCGAGCTCTTCAATAGAACGGACGGTGGCTCCTTCTGCGGCCACGTCGAGAGGGTGTAGCCGATGTTGAGTTGCTTGACAGATACATCCATCCCTTCAGCAATTTTGAACTTGAATTTCTCGAAGGATGTGTTGTTCGCGATCGCGATGCTGTCTACCGCGCCGTTCTTCTGAGGTACCTTGAAGACGTAAAGTTCTGCGAAGTGTTAGTTGAATGGTAATGCGACAGTGACGTGCCACGCACCTTCAATTTCCTCGCTCGCATCATCCGAGTCCTCCACGTCGATAGCCGTCGTCTTCTTTGCCTTCTTCTTAGGGTGAGTGCTCGAGCGATCTAGACATATTAGATTATGTTGAAGCTGGGACGAAAGTACTTACCTTCGAGTCCTAATAGATCCTTCACTGCCGATGCCGTCTGTACCACTTCCTCTTCGCCCTCGCTTTCGGGCACGGGCTCGCCAATATCACTCGCATGGAACCGTTTCTTGACTCTGGGGGACGGTCGTTTACGAACTCTCTTTCGCTCAACGTCCTCCTCCTCCTCGTCCTCCTCGTCCTCCTCGTCCTCGTCCTCGTCCTCGTCCTCATTATAAGTGTCGTCACCGCTCTCCTCATCGACTACACCCTCCTGCACTGTACCCTTGCCAATCTTCATCGAAGCCTTGCCCCCGCTCTTGCCCTTGCCCTTGCCCTCAACCCCGCCCTCAACCCCGCCCTCAACCCCGCCCTCAACCCCGCCCTTCGCCCCCGCCTCATCCGCGACATCAGAATCTAGATCCATAGCATCGACATCCTCCGCTTCATCGACGAAACGTTTAGTCACGGCCTTTGCCCGACTACTAACCCTCGTGCCCACCGATTTCGCTTTGGACTGCGGTTTCTTCGGAGCGACTTGTACTGAGTCTGCAATGGGATGCTTTCGAGGACGTCCGCGGGGCCTGCTTTTCGCCGTTGAGGGCTTCTTCTTTCCCATGAAGATGGAACGATGAGAGAGAAGAAGGGAAATGAAAGATAACAAGGTGAAATGAAGCTTGCGAGTGCCGAGCGGAGGCAATGGGTGGTGCCGAGCGGACCTTCAAAAGCAAGAGCCGTTGGTTATCTCCTCCCACCTCACGTCCACCTCACGACGTCGCCTCACGTCCACCTCACGACCTCCCCCCGTCTCCTCCCTTTCAATCGAACGGCCAGGAGGATACAAGAGCATAGCGCCGCTAGCCCGTCTTCCCTCAACTCTTGCAAGCTAGCCCCCAGGCCCTAAGTAAAGTATTGCTCTTTCCTTCTCCCTGAAACTGTTCCGCTGATGGCTTGCAGAATGCCCCGCAAGCCTTTTGTCCCCGGGAACCTCACGGACCCCCCTCACCGAGAAAATAATAACCCGAATCGCAATGAGGACGATCAGAGTGACTCTCAGGAGGACGATTACCCCAACTTTCCAGACAAGGAGACTCCGGCTCTTGGTACGTCGTAATTCTCTTCCGGAGAAGCTATCTCTCTAACGGTTTTCAGTCATCGCAGATTCAGATATTCTACAGGCATACCCTCTCGAGGTGCGCGGAGAGACCATCTCAATTCTTGGTACCGCTATCATGAAGAGCAACTCATCCGACTCGGACGAGTCGAGCTTGACCGTCCCTTCAAGCTCGAACGACTCACAGACACCCCGTCCCCCGCCTCCCAAACTTCCCCTACCATCCGCCAGCGCCAACAGGTCCGTAAAGCCAGGAGGGACAGCCGCCGACGCACCCCCGCCAAATCTGTCGAAACTGCTTCCTCCGGGGCTCATGAAGGGAGTCGATCCCACCGACATGATCGAGTACATCCTCAGCAACGAGTGCGTCTTCTCTATGGCGGAGAAGCGGAAGATTTTCCGCGCGATCTTCAAGTTCAGCGTCCTGGGCTACGATATTGTCACCGGGGAATCAAGATTTTCGTGGGCTGTCGATCGCATGTCGAGCATGAACGAGAAGGCTCGACTCGCAACGCTTCTCCACAGCGAGAACACTATTGCAGCCATCTGCGAGGCGCTCCTCTCCCTCCTTTCAAGGGCCAATGGACCTGCGCCTGACGAGGCTGCTTCCAAGGTCTACGTCGATGGCGAGCTCGACCGCTCGCTGCAGGAGATGGAGAGCAAGATGGAAGATCTCCGAAGCTCGGTCATGCGCACTTTCGTTCCCCCCTCGACCCTTGACCCTCCTCCGAAGACGACGTACAAGGCGTCGAGTTCGATCAAAGACCTTCTTCGCGAACTTCAGATGTCCGACGCTCCGTCGCCGTCTACGAACGTCGGCAGCCGCCCCCCTCCTTCGAAGCCCGCACCTGCCGCCAAACCTGATGGTCGCTCGGGTAACGCGAACCGCAAGAAGGCGGGGGCCGACAAGAAGAAGGATACCGGGAAGGAGGCTGGGAAGGATACCGGGAAGGAGGCTGGGAAGGAGGCCGGGAAGGAGGCTGGGAAGGAGGCCGGGAAGGAGACCGACGGAGAGAACACGGGCAGCGCCACGCCGACGGGCAGCGCTACGCCGACAGGCAGCGCCTCCAATGACGACCTCGTCGACAGGCTCAAGAAGCAGCTCAAGCAGAAGGAGCAGGAGATCCTCAACAAAAAGTCGAAGATCGCTTTTCTGATGACGCAGTCGGCGGAGCAACTCACAGCGATGAACGACAAGACGGCGCTGGCGAAGAGTCTGCAGGAGGAGGTCCAAACGCTGAGGGCGACCGTCGGAGGCCTGACGAAGTTCGCCAACGATACTGCCCGCAACCAAAGAATCAACGACGAGGATCTCGAGGTGAAGAACCAGCTGCAGAAAGTCGAGATCGCGTCTCTCAAAGACAGGCTCGCAGATGCGGAGCAGCGCGTGAGCGAGATGGAGAATCTGGAGAGTGAATTAGCGCGTTTGAATGTCGACATGGTACAGGCGCAGAAAGACCTGGTGGTGGCGAAGAACGATGTCGAGCTCTTGCGAAAGGCAATCATCGGAGTAAGCTTTTATAATTAGTACTCTGCTCGCGATGCTCACAGCCCCGAACAGGATCAGAAGGCCATGGACACTATCCGATTCCGTACGTACCTCGACCGCATGAAGCGCGACATCTGCTTCATTGCGGGGGTCGAGAATACTGATATATATTCCTACTCGTCGCCCCTCGAATGTTACCAAAAGACGAAGAAGAGGACGTCGATAGACGCGCAGATGGACGTGTTTTGCATGGCGAGGCTAATCGTACTGAACTCCGACATCCCGGATGATAGTCCTCTCATGGGATATCGCGAGATTTTCACTGCCGAGAACTACCAGGAGTCGTACGAGATGATCTTCGCCCCCTCTTCCTTCATCCGCTTCGACGCCAACCACGATGCACATTCCCTCGCAGCGTTGAGGCGGGACATCGACACCGTCATCAGGAACGCCTGCCACCCGAACGAGAGGGTTATGGCCAAAGCCTGCTTCGTCGCTTTCGACACCTTCCGACCCATGGCTCTCCGCCTCGAGGACCAGGAAACCAACGATGCGAAAGACAGATCAGAGTTCCTGAAAGCTCAGCCTAAGATTCAGAAGGGTGTTTGGAAGTCTCTGGCGAAGCGTTTCGATGAAGTCGTCACCAAATCCGACGGCAAAACAATGCCTCACTTCGAACCGTCGGTTGTTGAGTAATTGGGAGGGGTTTTGTCTAATTGTCATCTTCGGTTCTTTTCTTTCAAGTATCATGTCGAGTAGTATTGCATTGTGTACCGCAGAAACGAATGTATGGTACTCTTTATCGTTGAATTCAAGATTAGTTCGTTGTCGCAAAACGAAGGTTCGAATGACTGAAGTTCATTTCGGTAAGGGATGATGGCTTCGTAATGGTGCTATCAATGTCTAGTATTGCTATAAAACTTTGCCAGATCAACGAGAAATGTGTTCTGTCGCGTCGTCTTCTGCCTTGTAAACTTTCTGAGGACATAGGAAGGAAGCATGATACCTGTGACATGAGAAATGCAAAATCAATCTTTCGACATTCTTGTTCTTTATCATTTCACCACTCATATGTAGGGCTTACTTGTACGAATCAGAAACAGGTCGAATCATGCAAAACGAGTGAGAATTGAGCGAGTTAAAAAATAAACATCGGGGGCGGCACCCCGGTGCAGGAGTGCAACATCTATCTCCTCATTACAATTGCAAATGACACATTATGCTCTTGAATCTTACACCAAACGAAAGGGAGGAGCTTTGCGAACCAGAAACAGGTGGAATCATGCGAACCGAGTGAGTATTGAGCGAGTTAAAAATCAAACATTGGGGGCGGCACCCCGGTGCAGACATGCAAAATCTATCTCTCTATTGAGGCACTATTACGCTGCGTACTAAGCACTGTTAGAAGCGTACGATTTATCTCGTTCGAACGCAGGTGGTTTCAGCTCAAACGAATGCGATTTGAGCGAGATACAGCGCATTCTTTACGAGCGGCACTCGCACCCTGAGTTTTGACGCGTCAATCACGTGATGACATTACATATGCAAACAGCAATAAAGACCGTCGAGCCATATTCCGAGACGATACTTCGACTTTACCAACTCACTAAAAATATTCTGCATCGTCGGTCTTTCGTCGCCTCTTTGCAACCAACATTGTCGGCACAATATCCAAATTTCTTTCTTCAGTTCCTCCCCTCACTGCAAACAATCTCGTCTATCGTCCAGAACAAAATCCTCCCAAAATGGTAAACAAAAAATTTAATTTTGTTCCACTATTGTCCAAAACAAAATGATGAACAAAACCCAAGATGCTGTCTAGCATATTGTTCTTTACAAAATCTGATCAAAATCAACCATTTTGTCTTAAACAGAATTTTGAACAAAACCAATCATTTTGATCATCATTTCGTCTTCAGCAATATCCAAACAAAATTACCCATACTGACTAGCATTTTGTCTCAAACAAAATGGAGGACAAAATTCCGCATCTTGATCAAATTTTGGGCTGAACACTATCCAGCATATTGTTCAAAACAAACAGGAAGGACAAAAAATAAACCCTTGTCCAAGATGTTGGCCTGAACAAAATCCTACCTTTTTCAAACAATTTTGTGCAGAACAAAATGAAAGGGGAACATAACATATTGTCCAAACCCACATGGAAGACAAAATTGAGAGTATTGAGAACAAAAAATTAACTATCGATCTAAACGAAATTCAATCAAATATTTAACCTTTGTTCAACATTTTGATTCAAACAAAAATTAAACCCTGATTGCTTGAATGCCCGTCAAAAAATCCAAGCTTTGAGTGTTCGAAGGTGTCATAAAACTCAATGATAAAGCACTTGAACTTTATGGAAAAAAACTTGAATCTCGATGACATGACAAGCCGAGCTCTCATCCATTACAAATAGGCAATGAATATTTCAATGAGACAGGCTCAATAAAAGACTTCTTTGCTCAGCCAATTAGATCATTAAGATGTTCAAGTTAAGTCCCCAAACTCTGCTCCAACATGGATGCACCCAATGAGAACTGCAGTTTGGATGCGGATGCGGAACAAGAGAATCCTCTCACAGAATGATTCAGTTGGCTCACAAAAACATTCCATCCAAATGCACAACAAGAGAATTGCCTCTTGAGCTTCAATCTGGATGGTGAATGATCATGAGAGAATCAGCTCACGGAACGAATCAATCCGGAGCTGGAATGAATCAATCCGGAGCTGGAACGAGTGAATCGGCTCACGGAACGCACCATTCCGGATATGGAATGAGGGAATTGGCTCACGGAATGA